>PVIC010022673.1:0-27470 GCA_004025085.1 Thryonomys swinderianus
TTTATATTCTCAATAGCAATATATAATAGTTTCAGTCTTTGCCAATATTTATTTCTGTTTTTCTCTGTATAGCTTTAATACTTATTTTCATCTGAGTAGGTATAAAAATTTACTGGGTTTTGATTGGCATTTTCTTAAGAAGCAGTGAAGCTGAACACATTTTCATATTTTTTGACCATTTGTTTATCATCCTTGGAGAAATACCCATTTAAGTTCATTTTCCATTTTTTTGTTTGAATTATTTGACTTTTTGTTTTTGAGCTGTAAGCATTCTTTATTTCAAGTATTACATCCTTACCAGATATTGCAAGTATTTTCCTCACCCTATAGGCTTTCATTTAACATTTTCTATAATGTTCTTTGACACTGTGAATTATTTAGTTTTTATGAAGCATAATTTATCTAATTTTTGGTATTTATGTTTCTGCTATTATAAACTAAGGGTAGTTTGAAAACATTGAATGGAGAAATCCAAAAACAAGCAATTATTTTGTTAACTATCATTTTCACATTATAGTTATAATTATCATTATAATTATTGTTATAATTACTTTATTTTATTATTATTTGTTAATTTCTTCATGTACTTAATTTTTAAATTAAACTTTATATGAATATATATTTATTAAAATATAGCACATATAGGATTTGGTGCAGTCTGAATTTCAGGCATCTACTGGGAATCTTGCCACGTATTACTTATGGATGAGTAAAAGGGGTGCAGTAATAGTCTTATGGATTCTTTGGGGTTTTTTCTGTAGAGAATTATCTCACAGAAAAATAGAGCTAATTTAGCCTTTTCCCATTTTAATCCTCTCTCTATTTCTTTCAGTCTTTGTCTTCCTGCCTCTTTGTATCTCTGTTTCTAATCTCCTTATCTATCTGTCTCTGTCTATATATCTCTCTGTCTCTCTGTCTGTCTCACTCTCATCCCCCTCTCATTTGACACTCTGAGCTCTGGCTAGATATTTTATTACAGTGTTGATTAGCAGTGGCAAAAGTCAGCCTTTTTTAAAAAAAAATTATCTTTATTGGTACATACACATCATACCATGACTGTGGCCAAACCTTTCTCCAGGTGCCTCCACTTCTCCTCCCTCTCTCTCTCTCTCTCTCCTAGCAGATGATGGGTCCTTAAGAAGCCACAGAGACACAGTGACGCAGATGCTGCAAATGATGCAGGTGATGCAGATGACACAGACTGAAACCTATTGAGTCTGGTCTTTACTGGGTACCCTACTATCAACAACTTAGTCTGCTGATCTCTGTCCAGAATCTCCCACTAAGCTTGGTGTACAACATTCCAGTGTTGCATCTTCAGCCAGCTTTTCTAAACATTTCCAAATTTGTTCCTATTACTCAGTTCCAAAGGCTTCTGAACCACATAGTCATATTCAGTCACAGTAAGAACCCTACTTTCTCAGTGCCCAAATAAATAAGTCTTAATTTCTTGCTTCTAAAATAAAACAGTCTAAAAGAGAAAAGGTATATTTTAGCTCACAATTTGTAGAGATATCAGCCCACAGTCACTCAGCTTCCATGCACAATGGCATGGCACAGGAGCTTGGCAGAGAAGGAACAATTCAACCTATGGAAGGAAAGAAGAAGTGAGAATTTCTTCTTTCATTTTTTTTTCCCATTCCACCCAAACTGTAAGCCTATTTAATGGTGCCACTTATACCCAGAGTGGGTGTTCCTGCTGAAAAATTCTATCATTCACATCCGGTGATATGGCAATCAGTGGACTAATCTAGCATTACACATATATTATCAGTCTCAGAAACCCTATCTATGAGCGCTTAAGGCTTTGAATCTGCTAGAGTTTGATCTGGAATGTTCTGCAAAAGCACCTGCATTATACGTTTCATTTTGCCTTGGAACCATAAGGTAGTAATGGAACATTTAGAAAGTTGGATCTAGTGGAAGAAAATTAGATCACTGGAGACATTCTGGTTTTTTTTTTTTTTTTTTTTTTTTTTTTGAGACAGGGTCTCGCTTTGTAGTTCAGGCTGGCTCTGAGCTCACTATATAGCCCAGGCAAGCCTCGAACTCAACAATCCACCTGTCTCTGCCTCCCTAGTGCTGGGATTACAGGCGTGAGCCACCACGCCCGGCTGAAGACACTCTTGAAGGGAATAACGGGGCACTAGACTCTTCCATTTCTCTTTGATTCTGGTCATGAGGTGAAAAGACTTCATCTACAACATGCCTAACAATTATGTGCTGTGCTATCACAGACCCAGAACAGCAGCATCTCACATTCTGTGCTTGAATTGTCTTAAACTGTGGCCAATAATAAGCCATTTCCATTATTAATTTGATTTCTTGGGGATTTTTTTCAGAGCAATAGTAGATTAAAACTAGCTTTTCAATTTCCTTCAGATTGAGGATAAAGTTATTGTTTTTTGTTTTTATTTCAGTGATTTTTCATATTCTCTCTTTTCACATTTGGTCAGGGTTTGTGAATTTTTCTGACTTTCAAAGAATCTACTTTTGATTTTGTTGGGGATACTGATGTTGACATTTTATCTTTACCCCAGAAAGATAAGAAAAATTCAGGAATAACTTCTGGATGCTTGTTAGGGAGATTAACATTTGGAGAATATCAATTTTGCAGCTGTAAAATCTGAGTTAATTACTTCAATAACTGGAATAACATCTTTGTTAGTTTGTAAGTAGTGATTTTCTTCTCCTACTTAAGTACCCATCAGCCTCTTTACAACTGTCAATAGGTTGGGAGATAGTTAAACATGTTAATGAAGCTGAGATATTATAATTAGGTGTACATTGTTATTAAGGAAAAGCCTTAGAATCTGATGGTGTCAGGGAGATAGTACAAAAACTGTAGCTTTTGCCAGCTCTCTGTAGCAATTTAGTCAGAATGATATTATTTTCTTGGATTTCATTCCTTTTCCAGAGGTAGATAAAAGTATTCTAAATACGCACAAGGCTTATAAAACACAAAGAAAAGAACACTCAAACACTTCAAAGTGGACACAAACAAGAAACCAAGCCAGCATGTAAAGCGAACTAGAAAATGTACTGATGCATATTTCTTGGTTTCTGTCCAATAAGAGTTCTATTTTGTTATCTTAGGGCCTTGGTTGTTGGACGTCTTCCAGCTGTCACTTTGAAATAGAGATGGGCAATCTAGGAAGCTCACTCCCAAATTACCCACGAAGCAAATAAGATTAGAATCAAACCTTTTAGGAAGCTAAAAAAAAAAAAAAAAAAAGATGAACAATCACTTAAAATATGTACTTTTCATTTCAATAGAACTTTGTTTTTCTGATTCCCACTGGCTAACGTGTTGAATTTCTGAAGAGTTTATTCATCTGATATATTATCCAAAATATCTATAGGCCAAACTACTTTTAGAAGATGTCAAAATCATAAGTGCTCTTAAAAGAATAAGTCTCGCCAGGCATGGTGGCTCACGCCTGTAATCCCAGCAACTTGGGAGGCAGAGGCAGGAGGATTGCTGAGTGCGCGGCAGCTTGCCTGGGCACCATAGTGAGCTCAGGGCCGGCCTGAACTACAAAGCAAGACCCTGTCACAAAAAAAAAAAAAAAGAATAAGTCTCTATCTTTTATGACAAAATATGTCTTAAGTTTTGATTACTACTGGTTATAGTTTTTCAGACTTTTAGAAGGTCACCATTTCTAATTTGTTCACTACAGTGTAAGTATATTTTTCAAAACAAATTCAAAATGAGTAGAATGTTTATGTACATTTTTAATGTGTTGCTTCTTTAATTTTTTGTTTTTCATTATCCATTAGTACACCTGGTAAAACAAGAAAATAAAACAAAATAATGTTTCTAAGATATAAGGACTTTTTAAAACATTTTTTAAAACTTTAGAATCAGAGCCAGAGGGTTAGCTCAGTGGTTCCAGTGCCTGCCTCGCAAGCGCAAGGTCCTGAGTTCGATCCCAGATAACCACATACAATGCTGGGCATGGAGACTCATGCCCACCAGCAATCAATGCCACATGCCACAGTGCTGGATGTGGTGGCTCACGCCTCTAATCCCAGCACTCGGGAGGCAGAGGCAGGAGGATTGCTGAGTTTGAGGCTTGCCTGGACTACATGGTGAGCTCAGAGCCAGCCTGAACTACAAAGCGAGACCCTGTCTCAAAAAGAAAAAAAAAAAACCTTTAGAATCATTTTAAGAGATAGCATCTCTTTATTTGCCCACATTAGCCTGAAACTCTTGGGTTCAAGCAGTTGTCATAATTAAGTGTCATATCTTGGCTTTCACAGTAGCTGGGACTATAAGTACATGTCACTACACATAGATTTATGAAGTTTTAGAGTTATTTTTTTTATTTTCTTCCTTTCATTCTGTGTGTGTGTGTGTGTGTGTGTGTGTGTTTGTAATGAGGTTTGGACATAAGCTTTTGCACATACTGGTTTGTGTTAAGTGTCTTGTAATTCTGACAAATTTTCCTTTGGAGGTGATTCTTATATGTTGTAGTTCTTATACTTTAATTAATATGTGGCATGAGTTTTTTTCTGATAATTGTTTTTCAGGTTTCTATATGCCCATTTATCTCAGTTAAATTCTTTTTTCTGGTCTAAAAACTTTTCTGCTATTACTTGTATAAACAGCTTTTTAATGTCCGTTATGCTGTCTTGTGATTTTTCATTAATTTCATTTACTCTTATTTTAGTCTTCTTTGAGTCATCTAAGCAGTTGTTGGATCCATTTTTTAATTTTCTTTTATTGTTCTATTTCTCATTAACTTATCATTTACCACTATATCTGACTCTGTTTACAAATAGATTACCTCTGCTGTCTATACTTTCAGTCTTATTTTGAATCTCCTGTTTTTTTTTATTTTGGAAAATTTAATGGATTTTCATATTTTCTATGCTGGGCATTCATGTGTTGCATCTTTTCCTTTAGCTCCACTAGTTTTCATTTTTGTTTTTGTTGTTTAACTATCTTCTCTTGATTCAATCATTTGCTTCATTAAGGTTATTATCTATTTATTTGTCTCTTCTTTAAAATTGGAATGGTTGGGAATTTTTGAAAACATTTATTGTCTTATCTTGTCATGTTTTTATGTTTCATTTGTTTATTTTTGTTGTAGGCTTTTTTGGCTTCCTTGGCAACCACCCCTGGGGAATGTGGCACAGTATTATTTATGATGCCCAGACAATTCCAGTATTAGCATTCAATGAAAGCAAACTGTGTAACCCATATGTTACCTTTTCTATATTAGTTAAGTTAGCACAATATTGGAAAATATTGACAAACCTTAAGAACTACTCATTAACTTCTTAATGATAATAAAGAGGTCTATGGTTTGATGACCCATAGTATTTCAGTCCACTGAATCTGTTAGAAACAGGCATTAGTGTAAGAGTTTAAGCATACCAATGGCATACAAATGCCTTCTTTTTTAGGACTATCCTCTCTAAAGATTAAATCCAACCAAACCTGGCCTCTCAACAGACTTACTGTGAGCTTTGTGACTCACATCTGGACATTCAAGTGGATGCCAAACAATCCTTCTTTAGGTTTCACTTTTTCCAAGACTACCTGTTTCCCTGTCAGCCTGTCACTGAGGTCTCTGAGGTAGGATAATAGTTCTGTCCTGAGGTGAAACCCTCTCTCCTGCTGGGTGTTGGTCTTGTCTTTGATCATGTATGTTTTTTTTTTACCAGTATACGAAACAATTTAATTCTCATTTTTCCCATTCCCCCACCCACCCTACAATCCCCTGCCCCTATATACATAAGCTTTATTTCCCTTTTTATTTCCATCACATTTTTTTCTTCTTCTTGTTACTTCCCCCTATACCCACTTTCCCTTTGAATATTTTCTCTTTCACAATATCTACCATACATTCTAGAGCTCATTTTCATCTTTAGTTTCTCATACCAGAGAAAAGATATGATATTTACAGATCTGTGACCTATTTATTTCACTTATGAGTATGTCCTGAAGGTACACACATTTGAATATAAATGACTCAAACATATCATTATGGCAGAGTAATATTCCATTTTACAGGACAACTACATCTTCTTTATCCAGTCTCCAGTTGATGGGCATTTGGGTTGTTTCCAAGATTTAGCTGTCACAAACTTAACAGCAAAAGAAATTCCAAGATCCTTAAAAACTCATGGAAATTGAACACTCTGTTGTTCAACACTCTGTTGGAATTAATGGGACACAAAGCAGTTCTATGAAGGAAGTTCATAGCAGTCAATACCTACATGAGGAAAACAGAGCAAACTCAAATAAATAATCTAATGCTGAACCTCAAGCCACTAGAAAAAGAGGAGCAAAACAAAGTCAAAGCTCATACTAGGGAGGAGATTATAAAGATCAGAGCAGAAATCAATGCAATGGAGAGAGAATGATATAAAATCAATGCGATCAAGAGAATGATACAAAAAATCAGTGAATTGAAGAGTTGGTTCTTTCAAATGATAAACAAAATTGACAGATCCTTAACCAACCTTATCAAACAAAGGAAGAAAAATGGTTCAAATCCATGCTATTATGAGATAGAAGGGGAAAATCACCACAGATCCAGCAGAAGTCCAGAGGATAATAAACATCTACTTTGAAAATTTGTACTCCAATAAGGTGGAAAACATAGAAGAAATGGATGGATTTCTAGAGACATATGAACTTCCAAAGTTGAACAAAGAAGATATAAAATGTTAAACACCCCAATATCAATCTGTGTAATTGAAAATGTAATAAAAAATAACAGCTGATGAAGAAAAGCCATGTGTGTCTTTTGATTGTAACTTTGGTTCCTTGTGGTAAAGAGAACCTAAGAGCAGAACCCTCTACAGTTGAGAGTTTTGTCATTCTCCTTTTGCATGCTGGTCACTCAGTCCCTGAGTGGTAGGTGGCGGGATACACCCACACTTCTCCTCTTGATTTTATCTTCTCAGGTGGAGTATGTGTGAGCTGACCAGGCAGCAATGGTAAGAGGCAGGGCACTCAGAAGGTTTTCTTTTTATTTTGAGGTGATGTCTCATTACCTCTTAGTTGCTGAAAGCTTATCTATAATTTTGCTTTTTCCATGAACATTTCTCCAATTCTGCTTACCAAAAATATTTCTAATTTCTATAGATTCCCATTTCATTATACCAATTTTACACATTATAAAAGTAATGTTTTCATGTCCTAATATTTTCTATTTGTTTTCTCAAATTTTAAATGCACACCAAATGAAGAAGCTATGATACACTGCCCTTTTCTGTGTGTACAGAGGAGTGCATTGTGTAAGACATAGAGTTACTCATACAGTTTGATGTGTTCAAACTGTGTACATGTATATTCAAATCAGAAATCAGCAATCACTGAATTCTTATTATGCAATTCTAATGACAGTTTTAATGTTTGTTGCTTCATTATACACGTGTGAAAAACTAAATAAATAAGGGAAAATACATAAATTTAATACAGTAAAGTACATAAAACATGCCATGTGCCTACTGCATAGTATTTTCCTTTATGTACACCTGATAATACAAACTATTAAAATTTTCTACATATGGCATCGTGTATGATGAGGTAAAGATTCAAAACTTTAAAAACAGATTCCCAGAGAATTAATTACATGAAACAAAAGCAAACATATTTTCCTTAAAAGTAAAATTATTTGAATTTCACTTACTACTTAGTTCAAGCCTACTAAACATACTCACTGATTATATTCATAGTAGACATCTACCTAGCCATATAGAAATCTTTAAAGATATCTTTCCATCTTTATAATTTTGCTATAATAAGACTGTATCAGTTAGTTTCCCCTTGTTGCCACAAAATATCCAACAATCACAAATTAAAATATGAAACATTTATTTAACTCACAGTTGTAGTAAAAAGGTGGCTGGCTCCAATTCAGAAATGGCATGGAAGAAGGGTACAGCAAAGAAAAAGAACTAAACTCAAGGCAGCCAGGAGGCAGAGAGAGAGAAAGGAGGAGCATCAGGCAAGAACATATGCTTCTAGGTCACACCTCTGCTCAACACAGTTAGTTCTGACCTCATCATTTCACTGATCATTGATGACTAAAACACACCCATATCCCAATCATTTTCCAAGCACATGAACTTTTTCAGGGCATTTTAGGTCTAAGTCATGGGGGACTATTGAGGAGGTATATATGACAAGAAAATCTACTTTTATTCTCTTTATGTAGAAAAATGATAAAGATTTTGGTGCTGAGGAGACCAAAATTTTTTCCCTGTTTTTTCTTTTTAATTTTGTCTCTATTTAAAAACCCAACATATCTTTATTAGTATGATATATTCACTTACATTTATTGCTTTTAAAAGTTGTTAGAAGATAGGATAAATTTATGCAAGTATTTAAAATTGCAATGGCATCTGAAAGGACTTTTAAAGAAAATTTAAAAGTTCTTAAAACAAAATTCTTAAAACAAAAATTTCAATTTAAATTATATTCTTATAAAATAAATAAACTCACCTATTACTTTTCCAAGTTTTATTATAGCATTACTTAAATATACATAAAGGTAAGTAAAATGTTATAGTGACCCCTGATGTTTTCATTATCTAGAACCCAAATCCAGCAAATAGTGAAAATACACTGTATTTGTTATCTGTTGTTGAAAAAGGTAAGTAAAGAAATAACGAAGGCAAGAAGGAATAAGAAAAAATGTAACAGAAAATAAAGTCTAGCAGCTTAAAAACAACAAAATATCTAGTGTCTCATTTTCTGTGGGTTAGAAATTTAGGAGAATCTCAGTCCTGCGATCCTTACTGAGAGTCATTCAGGAGGTTGCAGATGAAAGGTTGGGTGGGTCCTAGTTGTCTGAAGGATGGACAGAAATGGAAGGTCCAGTTCCATAGTGCAGTTTTCTGCTGGTCATTGGCAAGAGGTCTCAGTTCTTCAGATGAGGTGAGCAGGCACTTAGTTGTTAATGCTGTTCAATTCTTCCCACAGAGGAAAGGTTTGTGGAAAGAAACAGAGAAGAATCTGCTATGACATTTATTAATTTACTCTTGAAAATTGTACACACTGGCTTCTGCCATGTTCTAGTAGTAGTTTATTTGTACATTTTAGTACTGGGTATCAGACTCAGGACCATGTGCTTCCAGGCAGGTGCCACACCACTGAACTACATCCCGGGCCTCATAGTTCATTAGCAGTAAATCATTAAACTGTTTACACTCAAAATTAGAATCAATCTCTACTTCTTGGAAGGAAAAAAAAATCGAATAATTTTTGATAGCTTTAAATTACATTTATCTACTTTTCACTACTAGTGCATCATTCAATCAATAAATACTCCTGTATACATTCATAAATGATGAAAACTTATAAAGAACAAAGCCACATCATTAGCACACCTTAAAAAATTCAAGTTTCTTACTGTACCATCTCCGTTGTCCAGAGACCTTTGGAGGGTGAGCAGGAACCAGAGTTACAACACCCAGACTCCGCATCGATGGTGAGAAGCTTCCGGTTTATTGTGGAACTTACAGGCATTTATACAGGGTGGTTTAGAATGTGACTGGACTAGAGGGCGGTAGTAGTGCTCGCGGGGTGTGAAGTAACATTTGGCGACAAGTGATTGGTCTATGTCATCTGGGGTGGAGCAGGCTCTTAAAGGGCCAATGTTTCTATTTGTCCTCCAGGAGAGAGAGAGAGAGACAGTGTGTAGAAAGAAGTGGAAGCACCTGGAGAAGAAAGGTTTGGCCAGTTTCTTAGTATCACCAAATTTCTAGTGCTCAATTTTTGCATAAGTCTTTACAGTTTTTATCAGAATATAACCACAGACTGTCTATTGAATTTAACATTTGTAAAGTGATGTCAAATCTTCTCTTGTTCATCCAAAATGAAATATATTTAGAACGAGACAAAATAGAGTTTTTAAAAAAATATTCTTGTTAGGGCGTTCATCCATTATTGTTGCTGTTATTTATTGTACTTTTTAAAGGAAAATAAAATAGGAAGGCAGATTTTCCTAGGTTAACTTTGAACCTGGAATGTGTGCCGCCACTTTGATTAGAACCTTAATATGCCACAGGTGCATACTATAGGAGCGGGTGGAAACACAGACCAGGGTACGATGGCAGTTAATTGTCCATAATCTATTTATCCCAAGGAGCACTTACACATCTGGTACATATTTAGGTATTTGCTACTTGTAGTTTTTTTTGTGTGTGATTTCTGAGCACAGAAACATCTATATCTCACTCAACATAAAAAGGAAACTATCAAGGGGCTTTAAAATAGCAAGACAAAGAAAGTACAAGTTTTTGTTTCTCAGAAGTGAATGGTTCCATTCATGTCAGTGGGGATTTTGTTTTATATGTACTGTATTAGAGCTGGACATCAAGCACTTGACTCTCACTTCTAAATGAATTACTTTGTTAAATGCAGGTATTTAAAGAGGAGAGGCACTTTACCAATTTGTTTCCTCAATAAGTACTTCTATCTTGTATTAGATATTTCATAGAATTATCCTCTATTTCACTAATGTGTATTTATATGTGTCTATGCATGTATGTGTGTATGTATATCTACTCAAAAAATACTGAAGTTTCTCATAAATTTTGTCTTATACCCTGTTTTTGACTTTTATTTTGGGGCAAGAATTTTCCAATATCTCAAAATTAAGATTTTTTAAAATCTATTTGTAACCATAGAATTTTTCATATGTAGAATATAGCTAAATTTGCATAAATGATATTCTAAATGTTCAAAATCAAACATTGAAAAGTTCACAACTCACTACATCATATCTGTAAGTAGAGGATTAAACATGCATTAAAATATGTAAATTAGCAACTTATTTAGAAAAACATTTTGAAATAGTCAACACCCTAAGCATTTGACTATTTTTCAATATTAGTATTCCTGTTTTCATAAAAATATTAAATATTTTCACTATATTTTAACATTAATACATGACTAATAAATTGCCTCATTATTCATCTAGATTAATCTATAAGCCTTTAGAAAAAAATTTCTGAAGCTGATTTTTGCCTGTTATTCAAAGAGACGTCAGGAATATAATTACTTGTAAATTTAAACTATTGTTCAACTTTATTTCACAAAGTACAACCATTACACTGAGAAATGTACACAAACAAGACTCCTGTTTGTAGCAGACATTAAACTTTGAGAGCAGTTGACTCTGTTATCTCGATCCGATTTTTAATGCTTACTGTTAAGTTTTCTTTCTTTCCTTCTTTTTAAAAATTTTCAAAGCACCAGAGAATGATTTCCTTAAGAATGTTCTCTCAGGTATGTTCAGAATATTAATTAGGCCCATCTATTCCTGTCGAGTAATAACAATGCCCAAGGGTTGAATGGATTCTGTGACCTGTGAAAGAACTATTCATATGCTTTAGTCTGCCCAGCACATTCTTTAACAAGTACACAGAGACCTTTTCCACAGTACTTTTAAATGTTTCAACTGCGTGTTTCATGTTCTGTTCTCGCATCTCCAACCACACAGATTTTCTTCCTCTTTTGGGGGAGACTTTCTTGCACTACTAATTTAAATGCTTCTGCCTTTATGACTATTTTACTGCTATACCTATGGGGCTTCTTACTGTATTTGCCTGTAACTGAAGGAGATTTTAAAGAAATTAAATTTATTCAGACTAAATCTTCTGGGGGATGCAAAGTCATCTTAAACAATTAGCAATAATTAAAAAGCATCTATTCAGAATGGATAAAAGGTAAATAGATTTCATTTAAATATAGTAGTTAGTTGGTACAGTTTTCCCATTTGCATGCGTTTTTTTAACCTCCTGTTGGCAAATGACTTCAAATAAAAGAAAGCACTGAGTTTGTCACATTGTTTATTTTTTTGCTCATGAGTACCATTAACAAATTGTTATACTAAAAAATTTAATTATCTTTCATTTAGGTGGTGCAACTAACACTGGATATTATAGCATGAATATTATGCACGAGCAAAATCTAGGTGGTTGTTGCTTTTTTAAATCTTAATGTGGAAGTGACTTAAAAAAAAAAACTATGAATTTTCAACTTCTGACACTTTCCTGTAACGCTTTGCTTCAACTTAGGGCTTGTATAAGTAGTCAGATTCATTGTATTTTTTATTCAGATGTATTTACAAACACTTGCTACTACTATATGTTTAAGTCAATGATGCATACAGGTAGATTTTTCTTTCTTTACATGTGCATATATGAGAACCCACAGAGATTTGCAAGAAAACAAAGTTAAGTTTTTTCCTCAAGAAACTTTCATTTTAGCAGATGGAATAGCATGTGAGCTTCTGCAAAGATATCACAAAGGAAGGCATCTAAAATCCCGTTTATTACTTGATATTTTAGTAGTATAGTTTCATTCTTTAGAATTTAAATAATCAAAAGTTTCTTATAAATATGATCAGTTACTATATAAACATTATAATTGTTTATCTGACAGAATAAAATAGGCAGAAAAAAGACACAGGAAGGGATACAGAAAATAGAGAAAAAAGGTGTAGTGTAAAGACACTTTTTTTGAAAACGCTGTCAAAACACAGCCCTTCTATTATAGTAAAAAAAAGTGTATATTGATTTTTGGTGTAACAAACATACAACTAAGGGCAAACTATGGTATTATTGGATTAGGTATATAGATTTAATCATCTACAAGATAAACAAATTCACTAATATGTGGCTGTCTACTAAGCATACAACTAAGGGCAAACTACAGTGTTATTGGATTAGGTATATAGATTTAATCATCTACAAGAAAAACAAATTCACTAATATGTAGCTGTCTACTAAGCCACTTACAAATGAATTTGAAGAAACAAAAAATTAGAAATAGAGTATAAGAAATCCATAGTGACTACTATAAAAATGAAAACAAAACTGAAATTGAGGTAGGAACATGAAAGAATTAAAAGATTCATATCACAGCAACATATGTGCACCCATGTTTATAGCAGCTCAGTTTGTGATAGCTAAATCTTTGAAATAGCTCAAATGTCCATCAACAGAAGATAAAGAAGATACTGTAGATTTTTAGATAAAGAAGTGTTAATTTTTACAAAATGGAGTATTACTCAGAGATAAAGAATGGTAAATTTGACTCATTTATGCTCAAATAAATGTACCTTGAGGATATACTCATAGGTTATATAAATAGGACACAGATGTATATCTACACCATATCATCTCTCTGGTATGAGAAACTAAGGGAGTAGTCAAGTACCAAAATGTATGATGAGTACTGTGAAATAGGAAAAGGGAAAGGGGAGTAACAATAAGCAAAGAAGGGAAAGAAAAATTTGATGGTAAAAAAGGAAACAAAGCTTATGTATATAGGTATGAGGGGTTTTAGGAAGGGCAAGGGATTGGGAAAAATGAAAATCAAGATGCATCATGTGCTTGTACAAACTCTCAATGTTGAATGTGATCACAATATGTGTATACACACACACACATATACATATATTGTGTTCACATATACATATGGTACCAATAAAATCAATTTTTTTTTGAGACTGGATCTCGCTTTGTAGTTCAGGCTGGCACTATGTAGCCTAGGCAAGCCTTGAACTCAGCAATCCTCCTGTCTCTGCCTCCCGAGTGCTGAGATTACAGGCTTGAGGCACCACGCCTGGCTAAAATCAATATTTAAAAATAAAAACTGATATTGAATTCATTTTATAATGATGAATGATACACATATTTTAATGCATACCAAAGAGAACATTACTTAAAAGTATAAAAATCCTCAGCTTCTGCAAAACAAAGTATTTTTCCATCCCAATAAATTTCCAAGAGGAGGGACTTAGTCAAAAAATATGGGCTTAGAATATGGTTCTGCTGCTATTTAGCTGAAGGCCCTACATCTTTCCCAACACACATACTTATAGAAAGGGTAATAATGAACTCCTTCATAGGTAGTTGTGAGGCTAAAAGATAGCTTAAGTGTAATAACATAATAAAATTACTGTCTCAGAAAAATGAAACACTAAAATCAGTCTCCTGTATTTAGTTTCATGTAATATTGCTAGATAGGAAGATTACTAACTTCTAAATATAGAAGACTGTTGCCCCAAACACAATAAAAACATAATAGAGAACTTTAAAGAAGATAAAATCTATACAGCATAAAAGTCAAGTACAGGGGGCCAGAGATTTAGCTCAGTAGTTCCAGCACCTGTCTGGTAAGTGCAAGGTCCCTGGTTCGATCCCCAGTAACCACATACAACAATACTGGGTTTGCAGTCAGTACCACACCCCACAATGCTGGGTGTAGTGGCTCACGCCTGTAATCCCAACACTTGGGAGGCAGAGGCAGGAGGATTGCTGAGTTCCAGGTTTGCCTGGGCTACATAGTGAGCTCAGGGCCAGCCTGAACTGCAAAGCAAGACCCTGCCTCAAAAAACAAAAACAAACAAACAAACAAAAGTTAGCATTTCCTTTACATTCGTAAGTTTTAGAATGTGGTTTCAACATTGCATAGCATAAAATGTAATTTTCACACTTGGCACATAGAGTTATGGTGTGTCCAGAAAGACTCCTTTAAAGCTTCACATGTAGTTCATGTTTGATATTCTGGTTTCACCCACTTCTGGAAAGAGCTCTGGTATGTTAATTAAAATGCAATATGAAAAACAAAGTATGTATTTAGGGATACACTCACTGAGTACCTACTCTATGCCAGACACCATGCTACCCAAGGAGAGACTTTAGGGTGAGTACAGTTAGGGCATGTAGCATTCACATGTCAGTTTTCTGTCAAGTGGATCCTTGTAGCTATCCGAAAGTCTTTTTCTCAGACTCTCACATTTTATCTCCAATCTTCAGGGTGAAAAGAAACTATCTTTCAGGTTCCTAGAAGAGTTTAGCAAATCAAACAGTCCAGATGATAAATGTTAACTGTTATTCCTTCCTTCCTTCCCCTATATGATTTCAGGTGGGATTTATTAAGAGAAGATGTATTTCTTCTTCTAGGTCATGAAGAACATTTTTTTCTTCATCTGTATCCTCCAAGGAAGCTCATGGCGAAATAGATAAAATGTCAGAAATAATTAAGAAAAATGCAGAGGTATCACCAACCTAAAATTACATCTTTTGGTGATGTCTCCTTTTCATCTTCCTGGTCCCTTGACAGATATAAACACCAACTTATCGCATCCCTTAGGTAATGTTGTGTTAAATCAACGCTGATGAACACAAGGCACAGTAAAAGGGAGGACGAAGATGAAATCCTTTCAGAAAACAGAGTTCCTGGGTTCCGTGAGGTAAATGCACACTAGACATTTATAAAAGATCTGAAATCCTTCGTAATTGTTTCATAAAAATATCTTATCATTTTTACTTCTATTTTATCAGTTTTTAAGCTATTTATCCACAACAATTCTACTTGGAACATTTCACTGCTCACCTTTCAGTAATGGATGTTTAGTAGTAAAAACAACAGAGAGTTGGCCATCAGTATTAGGAATAGAGTATCTCACAGTCATTGGGCTCCAATTAGTAAAGACCTGTGTATACTGTATTTTCCTACTTTAGCTGAAATCACTCCTGTTTTTCTGCCGGTATTGCAGACTGAACACAGGCCCTTCCCACTGAACTACAGCTCTAGCCTTTTCTTGCGTCTTTTATTCTGAGACAGGTTTCAGTAATTGACGAAATTACAAGGACTGATTTCAGACTTGTAATCTTCCCGCTTTAGCTTCTCAGAGTCACGAGGTTATAAGTATGCTCCACTCTGACCAGTTTAAAATCCTCGTAATCTTTACATACGCATGTGCCCCCCCTCCACACACACACACACACACACAAGGGCACACAAGGTTTGATCAAAAACATGGTGAATGAGAGGGCCGGAGGGTTGGGTCACTGGTTCCAGCGCCTGCCTTGCAAGCGCAAGGTCCTGAGTTCGATCCCCAGGAACCACATACAATGTTGAGCGTGGTGACTCACGCCCACCAGCCATCAATACCACATACCACAGTGCCAGGCGTGGTGGCTCATGCCTGTAAACCCAGCACTCGGGAGGCAGAGACAGGAGGATTGCTGAGTTTGAGGCTTGCCTGGGCTACATAGTGAGCTCAGAGCCAGATGAAACCATAAAGCGAGACCCTGTCTCAAAAAAAAAAAAAAAAAAAAAAAAGGTGAATGAAAAAAAAATTAAATTATTACAGTAAAAGTGCCATTAAATACTCAAAATGCTTTCCCTCATTTTGAACCTGCTCCTTCCATTATTCTTGCCATTTTCTGAAGCAGTTATGGACATGCTATCTTATGAGTGTCTTTAAATGTGCTGTCTGTCATGGCTGCCTTGATGTCCCAAATCGACTCTCAATGTTTACTTTTCATGGCTGTCATGACTTTGAGGAAGAGCCAAGAGTTTCATGGATTGAGCGCTGGTGAATGTGTGGTAGATAAGAACAATGTTTTTATTTGAGAGAATTTACTGTACATGTTTTGAACTGATTCAACACATTGAAGCAGCCAGGAAAGCATAACTGAAGACACACACACACACACACACACACACACACACACGAGGACTTCCAAAACTACTTCAGGAAGGAGCAAGAAAGAAGCAAGTTCTAAGTCAGGGAGAGAATTTTGAAGGAGATTCATGGCAGCATGTCTTTTAATGTAATAAGATTTTAAAATTTAAACATGTACCATATTCTGTGACCATTCGTCATCCAAACTAGTTTTAATGAAAAAACAAAGTAGTTTTAACAAAAAAAATTTAAGCATTAGATTTTTTTTCACATTGTTCATGATATAGCTGTAGAACATGAATTAAATTTCTATGAGTTATCTGAAATGGGCTATCAAAATCTTTGAACAAGTAGGTAAAATATTATAATCACAATTTACCTACCTAACACTTTGAATTATTCATTAGTAGTAGTAGCTATGTTAAGCGATAAAGCTTTGAAATATATCAATGTTAGGTATATAAAATATTTTTATGAAATTTTAATTAATGGTACTAAGGATAATTGGAACTATTTTTATTCATAAAAATAAGGCATAGAGAAGACAAAAAATATATTCCCAAGTTTGTTACATCACAAAGGGAAAACACTTCTCATTCTTGATGCTGTGTCCAGGCAGCAGCGTCCACTATCCTAATCTGACAATTTATCTCTCATACTTCCCACCCTTTATGTGCTATCTGACTGTGAGATTTGGAAAGGTGAGCCAGTTGCCCACAGTGGAAATCTAAATCTGCCCTACCAAGTGATATATTTCAGTGAAGTGTGCTCTTGTTGCTCTGTGGATCAAACTCATGAACTTGCACTTGAAGGAGGATGCTGGGACCACTCAGTTAAATCTCCGGCCCAAGTGATATATGTCAGATAGGCCAGGATCATATGTGGACTAACAGTCTTTGGACAGGTAAATATATTTAATTGTAGGATATGATATGAAGTATTTCCCTTTTCAACAGATATAAGCTCATTCTCTACTATTATTTGTATAAATAGGAAAAGTCTCTAATTGATTTATCATTTTCTTTCTGATAAACTTGGATAAATAAGAAGGTGCTAATTATTGGGTTCCTAGAAATGCCAACAAGGATAAGGGCTTATCTGAAGCACTAAACATTCCAAAAAAAAGAAATCTAAAATAACATTTTATTAGATCTAACTCACACCAAAGTTCAGTATTTATTCACAAATACATGTTTCTATTCATGCTATAATATCCTGGAAGCCTCACAGACACAAAAAATCTCATAAGAAAGGCAGTAAAAATTATAACTTTCCACATAGAAACATATATTTTGCAAACATAAAAGAGATTAATGGCAATTGGAAAATGCACTGTGATGTAAAGCAGACTATACCATGAAAGTAATATGTTTGGGTTCAGATTTCTAAAACTTTTAAATTCAAATTTTCATTTGTTAGTCATGAGATGTAAAGATATTTTGAAACATACTGACAATGCTCATTTAGATATTTTGAAAATTTAAGGCATTTACTTGAAATGATCAATTAGTGCAAAATCTATTGTGAAATTGATTTTCCACATACATAAATACAAAAAAGGTAAACATTCCATTTTATGCACATAAAATACAGAAGATATTAACATTTCATATTGACTTGACATTAGTTGTCAATATGCTACCACATTGTAATTTGTTAAGATTATGGTTACACATACCTATCAGGACCATTTTTGCTGTTTTTACTGGAACTGTTTCTCTGCAGTCCCGGAAGTGGTGAGTGCAGGGTTCAGACATCCGGAAAGGCCACCTCTACCCGATCTGCCTGCGTCTGAGTACAGAGTGAAAAGAAATGGTTGTCTTGGCAACTGGAACAAAATTAATGTTCTCAAACCCTGACTTCTACTCAGGTAACCTTTTAATTCAGCAGGTTGAGAGATTTCTTTTTGGTGAAAGTCAGGTATCTTACTATTGGAAATGTATAAACCCCAACGTTGTTTGTTTTCTTATTCAAGTCCCTCAAATTATAATTCCACTTGGGATGGTAGAGCCATACTTCATTTACCACAACCGAGCAAGTTTCAATGAACTTAGATAAGAACTGAATCTGTAAAACAAATGTTTGTAAGGGGAAATGTAAAATATTTATTTTGTGTTTTAGCCCAACATGTTTTTGATTTTAATATTGAAAGCCCTTTCCTCATTTCGAGTGAAAATAAAATCTTTAGAAAAGTTTATAACGTGAGTAAATTAAAGAAAATGAAAATGCTCTAAAATATATCAGTCAATTCTTTCTTTCATGAAAATGTAAGAATAGTGCCCAGCTTCTCGTTCTTTGGCTTTTAATCTGCCACTCAGGAATTTGATGTTCAATAATTACTCAGTCATTGTAATAGTTTTTAATGGAAGCATAATATTATATAAGATGTGGTGTCTTAACCATAATTATTATTAATTTGTACTGCTGCACCATTAAGAATTTAATCCAATGTAAAATACTCTAATAAATCATTTTCTCTTTTTGATGATTTCTTTAGAATAAATTTTGGGTCATTAATGTGTGATATTTTACAGCTTTTTATTACATGCTATCAAACGTTCTATAGATCCTAGAAAGTTTTCACAGGTTTCTCCATCATTGTAAAAATGCTATGATGTTACCAAAGAGTATACAATACAGGGATGTGCCCATGTCTGTCACACATTAGTTAGTCTCAGTGGGAACATTTTCATGTTCATTTTTTTGTCACTGAATCGAACTTTTTCATGTTTAGTTTAATATTTAGATTGCAATACCCAAGACGTTGAAATAAACAACGTCCATCAACCTATAAATGGATATAGAAATAAATAAAGCAATACCTTTCTTCCATAAGAAAGAATGAAGTTCTGGCTACTTTTTGACAATATAGGTAGAAATGGAGATTGTTATGTTAGGTGTAGAAAACCAATCACAAGAAGAAAATGTCACATGATCTCAATCATACATGAAATCTAAAATAACTGGTATCATAGAAGTTGAGCACAGAATGATGGTTACCACGAGGTGGGGAGATTAGCAGGGTGAAAGGATAGGAAAGGTTAGTCAATGGGTAATAATTTACAGTTTGATAAGAATAAGAAGTGCTGGTGTGTTATTGCACAGTAGGGTGAATACTGATAGCAATGATATATTATACATTGAAAAACTTAGAAGAAAAGCTTTTGAAAGTTTTATTAAAAATAAATGATAAATGCCGGGCATGGTGGCTCACACCTGTAATCCCAGCACTCAGGAGGCAGAGTCAGAAGGATTGCTGAGTTCAAGGCTTGCCTGGGCTACATAGCGAGCTCAGGGCCAGCCTGAACTACAAAGCGAGACCCTCTCTCAAAATAAATAAATAAATAAATGATAAATATTGAGAAAACAGACATGTTTAGACTTAAGCAGCACACATGAATGAAACCATTATGTGTAACATGTTAATATTTATATTTTATGTATTTCTGCATGAGTCAAAAATTATATTTAATTTTTATAAGTAAGAAAAAAATAAAACAATTTTAGGTGGATGTAAATAATTCATGGCCTACAAAAGACACACATGAATTGATTACTAATAGTAAGGGCAAATTAATTAATTTTGGCTATCAGTTTAGATAAGATTAACATTAGTCAATGGCCCAATTATTGAAAAACCTTGTGATCTTATACACTGGAAAATGTAAGTACTAACTGGCATAGCTTTAGAGAAAATAATTTTCTACCTATTAAAATATTTGATATATCACAAGTATATGATTCAGTGTATCATAATGTATCAATATTACTTGTCAAAATAAGTAATATTGCATTTATAATATAATATTGCATTTATAATTCATTTAAAATGAATTAAATGTATATTTTATAATATAGCATCTCCAAAATATGATTTCAAAATGTTCCATACTAAGTAAGTCTATATGTGTAAGAAATGTACATATAGGGACACAAAATAAGCATACGTAACACATATGAAAGTATATATAAGCTCCAAAGTCCAAAGTGGCTATTTAATGAGGGTAGGTGTATGTAAAATAGACTTTAAAATGTTATTTTATTAAATTGTTAATTGAGAATATAAAATGAACAGGTATTTGTGAAATGATTTTGTAATTATAATAACATAAAATTTTGTTCTATAATATATAAAATGATTAAGGGATGATTCATGAGCCAAAAATTTGAGAATTCAAAAATAGATTAGAAATTAGACAAGTACAGCAAATATTTATAAATCATGAGTAAAATAAAGATTTAACCCTACTTTTAATTAT
Organism: Thryonomys swinderianus; assembly: GCA_004025085.1. Taxonomy (NCBI): domain Eukaryota; kingdom Metazoa; phylum Chordata; class Mammalia; order Rodentia; family Thryonomyidae; genus Thryonomys; species Thryonomys swinderianus. The sequence goes on from PVIC010022673.1 coordinate 20,711, forward strand.
CAGTGTTCATTTTGAAAATCAATAGATCATAGAAGATAAGAGAATAATTATAAGCGTGTTTTTTATTCTACCTTAAACCTACCAAAAGATTAAGAAATACAGTAAATGAAATGAAAATATTTTATGAAATATAATGTAAACTATTTGGAATACTAGAAGACCATGAAATTTGAAGGAAAATCATTCTAAAATGTTGAAAATTTGTTATTAACATATCAGTTTAAACTTATTTTAACTACTTCCAAAGAAGTTTTTAATATATATAAAATTTCTTGGGCCGGAGGGTTAGCTCAGTGGTTCTGGCGCCTGCCTCGCAAGCGCAAGGACCTGAGTTCGATCCCCGGTAACCACATATAATGCTGGGCGTGGAGACACGCCCACCAACAATCAACACCGCATACCACAATGCTGGACGTGGTGGCTCACGCCTGTAATCCCAGCACTCGGGAGGCAGAGACAGGAGGATTGCTGAGTTCGCGGCGGCTTGCCTGGGCACCATAGTGAGCTCAAGGCCAGCCTGAACTACAAAGCGAGACCCTGTCTCAAAAAGCAAAAAAAAAAAAAAAAAAAAAAAAAAAAATTTCTTAACACTTTCAATAGTCTTCCTCTGTTAGTGTTACATAAGACAGTGACAAGTTCAGAAGGTGTCAAATACACACAAACTTTAAATTTTCTTTTATTTACTTCTATTGAACAGTGATTCTCATCGAATGATTAAGTAAATTGTGGAACAGACTGACAACATTTGAAAATAAAACTTGTTGGTAAACATGCAGGATAATTCCAACCTCTTTGACTTGATCAGATCTCCTCTCCCAGAATCTACCAATGGCGGAAGAAACCACGAAATTCTGAGCCTGCTGCGGTTCTGAAGCTTTTAAAGTTATCTCTTTCCCTTATTACTAATACGCTTGGTTGCTGGTGGGCCCTGTTCAGCTTTCTAAATTCGACTTAGAAGTTGGGTAACAAAGTTCAGGCACTGTGAGTTAAGTAAAAATAAATTATTTTTAAAAATAAATTAAATAAATCCACTCTGAGCAGTAGCTTCAGAGGCATTTTGTTGAGTAGTAGTCAATTTGAAGTTTGCCTAATTGGTTTTCTTCGCAGGAGACTTATTTGCTTGATTCACAATTTGTATTATGTTCCACACAGCTATTACTTTGTGGAACTGGGGCTAGAATTCATGACATGTGGTCGTGTAATTACATTTTTGGATATACTTTTGTAGAAGAATTTTTAAAGCACGTGTATGTGGTAAAAGTAGTGACAGTATAGCAATAAACTTGTTTCAACCTTTGAAATTCAGGTTCCCAAATGTTTAGCTGTGGAGGAGAATTGTAGCTTGCATTTTCTTTGTTAGGTTTTCAGACTCTCTCCTGATCCTCTACCCTCCCAACTGCACGCTGAACAGTAATGGCCAGTAGATTTTATTGTAAAAGTGCCTTAGTCAGTCCTCCAGTACCACTGATATCTTCTATACTGGCTTTGTAGGACACCAAAGAAGAAAAACACCCAAAATGCATGATCCTGGGAAAACAACATTGGAAAAGACAGTAAATTATGTACTGAATGCCCCTCTGTTCTATTCAGCACATTTTGCAGAGTATCTCATTTTCTAAAGCACATTGACAGGTCACTTTTAATGAAATCAAAGCTTTTAGGCGGAAAGGACTGATGCTATTGCAGCCCTGATATTCTCTCCACCAGATGGGCATGGTGTTAGCTACTTAACTTAGCACAGTGTTAGCTGCAAGATGCATGAGTTCCAAAATGGTCCTAAGTGTTCATTTAACATGAAGCTTCCTTTGAGAAAAGGCTGCCAGTGGTGCATAATTGTGCCAAATGTGCAGCGGTTTCATAATGTGGGCTGTAATCCACTAGGAACTAAATCCCGCTATTACTCTCTTTAGGGACACTTCTGAAATTCCCCTCTTCTTATTGTGAATAGTAACCTGGAGTTGTTAGAGGTTACTGGAAATCTCCTTTAAAAATTGCTGCACATGTGTTGAAGCTTTCTTAATGTAAGGCATAGAAATGTGCTTATTAGTTGAACTGTCCCACGAGACACAGACGGAGCCACTGACACATCACCTCTTCACGTCTAATAAATTATGAATTATTTTTCATTTCATGTAGTATGGCTAGTTAGAAGGGAATTGAATCTTAAAGTTAGGCAACCATTATCTTGTTCAATAGCTGGACTACTTTTGAATAGAGAAAAGAAGGGACCCTATTTCCACGGTACCAGTGATACAGATGGAATCTAGTTATAGGAAACTGTAGAGGTGTGCAGAGGCACTTCCCACAAATGAAGATCCAAATTCATTATTTATGTTCGTGTGTATGTGTGTGGCAGTTCATTCGACATTCATTCATGTAGGAATAAACCGAGCAACTATTTCCCAGAGCACAGCCACATTCTGGAACTGTTCAGGCAGGAAGTAAGAGCTCCTCACCGAACTGAACCAACCAGGGGCCGTTAAAGGAAGCAGAATGCAATTACCCAAATTGAAATTTGTCCAGGACACTTGAGTTAGTGCCTTCACTCTTCCAGAAAACGCTGGGCCTCTGGTTTTATGTCTTATCTGAAAACTGATGCCTATGGTCAAAAAAGTACTTTACATTCATACACTATTATGTAACCCAAAGTTGATGTTGCCATTTTGGGGGGAAATAATTGTACAAAAATAGATTAGTTCAACCAAAACTCATCAGTGTAGTTTTATTTTTTCTTCCTTCTGACTAGTTCATGGTTCTTTTTCTTATGTCAACTACCAACAAATGTGTTGGATATAAGTGCTGAGGATTTATTTTGAAAAGCAAAACTGTCTCATAATTAAATAAAAAGGAATAATTTCTTTGTGTTTTCATGTAATTAGCATATAAGTTATTTGTATTTAAATTATATTATGTATATGGGTTATATATATTTTTAAAATTTCTATTAGTAGGGCTTCTCTACACTATTACATAAATAGAAAATTAACTTATTGTATAGGTATGGTAATATAGACTCAAGATAGTAATTCAGATTTATCAGTAGTAATAAAGATAAAATAGATATAAAATGGTAGGTGTCTAATTACACATCTAAGAGTGCTTTTTCACACCATATACTTTGGTAGAATTCTTTAATATCACTCAATTATAATCTAAATATACATCAACTGACAACAATGCTATTTCAAAATATATAAAAACAATGCAATTTCAGCATATGATTCAAAAATATCTAAATAGATAATAAATGCATCTCTTAGAAAAAGATTTAAAACATCTTAGTAGCTTTAATTATCATAAGATTTGGATCTTATTAACTAAGGTAACATTAAAGGAATGGCAATTCTGATGGTAGTTAAAAGGAATGATAACGTAGTTCAGTTTACCAATCTAATTGTTTTCAGTTTAAATATTGTTTTGAGTATCACATAATAATCCACGTCTTACTACTTGTGAGTTGAATTTATTTACTCATGTATCTTTATCCTCACAGAACAAATCCCAAAGTTACTCTTAAATGCACTAGTGAGGGTTTTCTATTTTTGTTTGGGTCAGAGGGTGAGAACACTGTTCTCCAGGGGTCGGGGTCATCCTCATTAGCGTTGCTCTGTTCTGAAGCCCCTGACTACGTCTTTCTTCCTGAGCAGCCTGGTGTGCCTGGAAGGAAGGGCAGATGAATCCCAAAAAATCTGTCATAGCCGTAAGTGCCCCAACTAATGGCAGGTCAGGACTGTCATTTTCATATACAAAGAAGAGCATATGATCACTCTGTGGCCTTTATATTCTTTCTAGATTTCCTCATTGGGAAAAAAATGGCTATGTCAAGAATAAGTCAAAAAGAAGTCAACATTTTTCAATTGAAAAGTTTGTTTCCTATATAATTCAGAAATAGTTTTCTAAAAACTTTAAATTCATAAGATAATTTATCAATTTGCATTGTTTAGAAATTATAATCAAATATTTAGTAAACCAAAGAAATTGTCATGATGTAACTTTAAAAAATTAGAATGCAATATTAAACTAGGTAAAACTTTATATAATTCCAAAACAAAAGTTTTGTAGGATATACCGCTGAAGGAAAAAAAAAAAGTCACCAGGAAGAACAAAATTATCATCAAAAAGACAAGATAAGAAAAAGATAGGTTGACAGGGAAAAAAAGGGAAAAGACAGAGCAGTTCAAGAGTAACTGTGTCTTGCTGGGCGTGGTGGTCATGCCTGTAATCCCAGCACTCGGGAGGCAGAGACAGGGTTGCTGAGTTCCAGGCTTGCCTGGGCTACATAGTGAGCTGAGGGCCAGCCTGAACTACAAAGCGAAATCCTGTCTCAAAAAAAAAAAGAGTAAATGTGTCTTTGTGACTTTTCTCCTTGTTGAGACAAAATACTCAACACTCACAAGTTAAGAGAGGTTTATTTTAGCTCACAGTCTGTAGAGGTTTTGGTCTATAGTTGGCTGGCTCCAAGGCAGGATGGGATGGCCGAGGTTCATCCCACATGCAAAAGAGTTTATGGCAGCAGAGAAGCCAGGAGGCAGCAAAGCAGCAGTTGTATGGAGCCAGTTCTGGTCTCACTCTATAGTCTATCTGGTTTATAGATCTAGTGAGAGGGGCATATCCAGGGTGGGGCTTGCATTATCCACACTCAGAACTGTGCTAAATCTAATCAATGGACTAATTTAACACCACACCCTTAATCTCACTATCACTTGTCATAGATCAAAATAGCTCCAAAAAACCCCACCCGGGGTATAGCTCACCGCAGAGCATTTGACTGCAAAAAAAACCCACCTGTAAGTAAGCACATGAGGCTTTGGGACAAAGCCTTAGGAAGGCATAATGAGTTGTGAATGACATAATTTGACACCCTGGGTCTAAGTATATCTAAATTGGCCAGATTTACTCTTTTAATTTTCATTACAAGAAGCTATAAATCTCATGTTTTCTTACTGATATAGGTGGCATTTCCTCAATGAATAGTTAACTAAAGAAATAATCCATAAAATATTTTTAAACTTAGCATATGTGTTCATATTTGTGTACTATTTTGAGGTTCTGTGTCTATATACACATTACATTGAGGAAAATGAACTCATTTCACTTAACAGGAAAAATGTGCATTCATTTTTAGGATTTTATTACAAAGAATGTGTTCAAAATAAAATAGGATGGAACTGTTTCATGTGGTAACATTCTTCATTAGATATTTAACATAATTTAAAATTTGTGGGGGCTGGAGATTTAGCTCAGTGATTCTGGTGCCTGCCGCACAAGCGCAAGGTCCTGAGTTTGATCCCCAGTAACCACATACAATGCTGGGCGTGGAGACTCATGCCCACCAGCCATCAATACCACATACCACAGTGCCGGGCGTGGTGGCTCACGCCTGTCATCCCAGCACTTGGGAGGCAGAGACATGTGGAGAGCCAAAGGGCAACCGCACCCAAAAGATAGCGCTGAAGAAGTAGGTCAAGTGGTCTGAACCACTGAAAAACAAGTCTATATCCGCTGAAAAACAAGTCTATATTTAGGCATTGCCTGATCAGCCAGTTCGCTTCCGCTGTATAGCCGCCTATCCCAGAATGCCACGTGTCCTTCAGGCATTGGCTGATGACTATGTATATATATATACTGGGAGATGCCTGTGAAGGAGAGCTTTTTTGTTTTTGCTTGAGCAAAGGATCCTGAATAAAACAGCAGAAAGAAGAGTTCGCGGTTGCGTCTTCCTTGCTGGTTGAGGGGGAAGCGACAACTGGTGGCCCGTACGGGGAATCCTGACTTCCACTGCTGCGGCTCAGAACTTTCTGCTGTCAGGGTAGCTAGCTGGAAAGTCCCCAGGTAAGGTGGGGACCGATTCAAGACCTCGGAAAAGGAGGCGATTCCTAATCATCAAGGATTAGGTGAAAGTTCCCAGGTAAGTTGGGACAATTTCAAGACCTCAGAAAAGGAGGCGATCCCTAATCATCAAGGGTTAGGCAAGGCTTGCCACGTAAGCGGGCAAAGTGAAAGTAAAAGGCAAATATGGGCGCTGCTCTGTTGCACCCAATTTTTTTGGCTCTTCAAGAGCTTCTTCAGGCAGAAGGTCTGAAACTAAAGAAAAGCACTCTAGAACGGTTTCTTTCAGAATGTGATAATATAGCTCCATGGTTCGCCGTGTCAGGTAACTTAACCTTGGGAAGTTGGAAAAAATTAGGGAGAGATCTGGATGACGTGCGGACGCAGGGTTTCCTTAAGCCAGGAGTAAAACCTGTGTGGACCCTCGTAAGAGACTGCCTTATGGATGAAAAATGTTTTAAAGCCATAGAGAAAGGCCAAGTGGTGCTGGAGCAGATTAAGGAACAGTGGTCCGTTAACTCGGACAAAGGAAATGCAGAGAGCAGTTCTACATCGGAAGGTGAATCTACATCGGAGGATGAGTCCACAGACTCTGGTGAGGGAGTTGAACAATTAGTGCGAAGGTTTGAGAAGATTACGGGGAAGGAAAAAAGGAAAAGGAGGGGAAGCTTTGATCCGGGATTTACCACTTCTGCTCCTCCCCCTTACCATGTTGCTGGTACTGGCACAACTGGAAGTTCCTTTTGCCCAGAAGTTTGGCGTGCCGTTCGTACAGAATTGTCCCTAATGTGCCCAGTATTCCAAGACCAGGCAGGACAGCACTACCATGAGCCCTTGGACTTTAAAGTTATCAAAGGCCTTGCCGAATCGGTGCGCACTTATGGAATTACTGCCTCCTATACGTTAGCGCAGGTAGAGGCATTGAACAGGC
>PVIC010022674.1:0-27568 GCA_004025085.1 Thryonomys swinderianus
TTATGGTTATACTACTTGTTTTTTCAAAGCCTCATGTGCTCATAGGTGGGACTTTGGGGAAGTGATTGAGCATGGGATGCTATACTTACTAATGAATTGGTCCACTGATACCAATGGAATTTACCTTATGCCACTAAGGAGTTAGTTCTTCAGGATTCAATTCACAGTATTCAGCTATCCAACCACCCAGAGGCCTCTGCAGCCATAATCCAAAGGGGCCTGGTTACTGTCTGAGCTGGTGACAGATCCTGGCATCATCCACATGGTGCTGGTTTTAGGAGCATGCCGAATGGAAGAGTTGTGGGATCAGGTAGTCTTCTTCTACCCATATTTCAGCAGAAAGTATGGGAAGCCAGGCAGTGTGCCCCTGTGAAGCTGTGAGAGTGAAGGTGAAAGTGCAGTGGAGCCCTCAGAAAGTTGGAGAAGCCAAAAATGTGGAATCTCCGAGGAAAGACGCAAGGATTAAACAAAGCCAGCCCAAGAGAGAAGCCATGGGAACTACAGTAACTGGCAGTAGCATAGGGACAGGGTTGCCCAAGGCTTTTGGCGTTTATATCTCACCACAGCTAACCCTGGATGCTGGACACAGAGCTATGGGATATTTAATGTTTGCCTTGTTGGGTTTAGGTCTTGCTGTGGTTCCATTTCTTTCTACCTCTCTTTTCCCTTTTGGAATAAAAATGTTTATCTTGTGCCATTGTATATTGGCAGTATTTAACTTCCTTTTTTATATTTATAGGGGCTCACAGCTGAGAGCTGCCTTAAGTTTCAGAGGCAACTTGGGGCTTGGACATTTCAGCAATGCTGGAACCATTAAGACTTTGCCAATTCTTAGAGATGGATAAATGCCTTTTGCATAAGGAATCTTTCAGGGGCTGGAAGCAGTATGTTAATGGTTTATATCTGGTTGTTTCCCCAAAGCTTCATGTACTCTTAGCTGGGACTTTGGGAGTGATTAGATCATGGGGCCATGATCATGGATTTATTCACTGATAAGTTGATAGCTACTTGTGCTTTTAGAAGTTGACTGAATGTGTTTTTATTAGAAGAGGTGGAATACTGAGGCTGTGACCTGGAAAGGTATATCTCTCTCCTTGGTTCCTCTCCTCACTCTCTTTCCTGGATGCCATGCTGTGAGCGGCTATTCCTCCCTGTACTCCTGGGCCATGCTGTGCTGCCTGGAAGCTAGTTGACTATAGACTGAAATGTGATCCAAACGAAAATTCTCCTTTAAGTTGCAGCTGTTGGGTATTTTGTCCCAGTGATGATGGAAGTAATTAAGTTGCCCAGGCTAGACTCAAATTTGGAACTCTCCTGCCTCAGCTTCTTCTTCTTCTTTTTTTTTTTTTTGAGACAGTATCTCACTTTGTAGTTCAGGCTGGCCCTGAACTCACCATGTAATCCAGGCAAGCCTCGAACTCAGCAATCCTCCTGTCTCTGCACCCCGAGTGGTGGGATTACAGGCGTGAACCACCAACACCCAACACTGTGGTGTGTGGTACTGATTGCTGGTGGGCGTGAGTCACCACACACAGTATTGTTGTATGTGGTTACTGGGAATGGAACCAGGGACCTTGTGCTTGCTAGGCAGGTACTGGAACCACTGAGCTAAATCTCCAGCCCCTGCCTCAGCTTCTTGAGCAATTAGAATAACAGGCTTCTACCACTAATCCTGGCTTTTTCTGGGCCCTTGATAGAGGTGGGCTTACTTGATGCCATACTGGTGCCAGGAGGGAGAATAATCTACTTGTCCCCTACATATATCTTGGGGGCTCTGAGGAGACTTAATTCTGTGAGGGTCATGATTAACAGGGGTTGGGTCATCTTTAGGTGATTCTGTTTCCTTGGTGCTTTTATCCATTGCCTGGAAGGAAAAAGCAAGACCTGAGCTTTGAATGGCAGGTGGGCCCATAGAGAGTGCCAGGCTATAGCTGTTCTGTCCCACCTTCTCCTGTATCAGTCTCCTTCCTGTCACTCAACCCCTTTTATGGCATGTAACCTGAGCCTGCCAGGCCCAAGGAGTGTGGTACAAGGCCAGAGATTTAGCTTCGTGGTTGCAGTACCTGCCTAACAAGTGCAAGGTCCTGAGTTCGATCCCGGTAACCACATAAAACAGTACCCGACATGGTGAGTCACACCTGTAATCCCAGCACTTGGGAGGCAGAGGCAGGAGGATTGCTGAGTTTGAGGCTAGCTTGGGCTACCTAGTGAGCCCAGGGCCAGCCTGAATACAGAGCAAGACCCTGTCTGAAAACAAAACAAAACAAAACAAAACAAACAAACAAACCTACAGAGAGAAACAAAGTCCACCCAAGCAAGAACAGCCAGGGCCTCTCACTCTGAGCCTATGTGCAGGGGACTCAGCTCCATCATTCACATTTGGCAGTGCCTCAAAGGCAGCAGAGGATTGGGAAGCTTCAGTGTGGAGAAAAGAGACAACTTCTGGTCTGATTGGCACTTCTTGGCATGGGGAGACCGCAGGGGGCTAGTGAAAAGCCAGCATTCTAAATGATTGATGTTGGCACATATTTATCTATAGTTGGTCTCTAGCTGAAAGTAGGAGCAAAAACTGAGGAAACCATCAGTTACTGATCGAGTCCTAGCATTTGGGACCAGTTGTTAGAAGGCACCCAAATTCTCCTGGTGCTTGCCTCTCCACTCACCACACTAGGGGTTTAATCCCTATAACACTTGCATGTTTTGGGAATGATAAGAAAACGAAGGGCCTTGAAGATCTCCCCATCATGAAGGAGGCAGCTCTCTGTACAGATAACTCCATCACCTCTTGAAGGTCAGCATGGAAGATACTGACTCAACGTCTGTGAGTGCTGAGGAGGTAGAAGTCAATTCTGTTTTGGGTGAACAGGGAATCAAAAAGCTTAAAGAGGGACTGACATGAATAGGTGTTTGCTGGCTAAATAAAGAGTTTCTAAAGCCTCTTTCATGAGATAAATGGTGTACTTAGGAAGTGAATGGGGAAATGACACAAGACTAAGCATTAGAGATCAGACAAATATGGTATTGTTGTAGGGACCAGGCCCAAGGGAGTTGTCTGGGAACATTCTGGAGGGTTCTGGGTTGCTGGGTTGGAATAGGCCCTGTGAAGAAAATAGAGAGGCATCCTGGACAGAGTACTGTGATCCACTAGGAAGGTGTGAGAGATGTGGGGCCTTGAAGGCCCAGCCCCAAGCTGTGTCTTCATCCAGACCTAGAGGGAGCCCCTGAAAGCTTTCTGTCCTCCATAGTGGATGACATGTTCCCTCATCATGAGGGCCTTGGCTGGCAGAGGAAGGTGGCATTCCTGGTGCCTCTGCAGGTCCTACCAGCATGTTTGTTCTGAGTGAGGTGGTTGAGGAGCCCTGGGCTGCTTTGGCCAGCTGAGCTGGGTACCACTGTGGAGACTACCTGGCCTCAAACCCCACGACTGCAAACCAGGCCCAACAGAGCCTGACCTATCAGTTGGGCCCTGGAGAGAGGAAAAGGCTTTAGAAGAATGGTCACCCTGACCTTCAGCAGTGTGGAGTTGAGATGCTCTTCTGGGTCTGTGGCTTGTTTTCTGTTGTGATTTTTCAGCTGTGACAGGCTTTTTTGCCCTTTTGAAAGTTTGTTCTTGGAGCACCTCTTGACAGGGAGACACCAGCCAGCTGTCAGCCAGGATAGAGAGGGATGCAGACTCCTGAGAGCACAGAGCTCACAGGCGAGCACCTGCAGGGCCTGTCTGCTGAGTGTCATCCTGTGCATCAGAAGTTCTTACCCCGGGTCTCCAGGCAGGAGCTCCTTTGATTGTTGCCAGTAAACACAGCGAAAGCAGCCGTTCCTCTTTGCCTCAGCCAACAGCACAGCTGGTTGGGAGGCGCCAGGACTGTGTCTTTGCCTCTGAGAAGCCACCAGGTGCTCCCTTGTGCTCCGACCTCTCTCACGGCCGTGTCACCACGAGCGGTGCCTGAGGGGGATGTGGGTGGAGTACACGGAGAAGCGAGTTTGAAGCCACTGGGTTCACGGAGGGGAGGGCAGATGTGGCAGAGCTGTTCTTCAGCAGCCACTGTCCATGCTTGGGGCAGGAGCCTCCGTGGCAGAGTGGACAGTGTGGCTTACCGCCCCTGGGGCTCCTGGTGTCCTGGGAGGAGAGGAGGAAGAAAGGGGATTCACTGGGCACCTAAATCTCCCAAGGTAGGGAGTGAAGGCACTGCCTCAGAACAGCCGGCCATCAGTGGTCCACCCGAAGGCAGCGGGCGGGAGCAGCGAAGTCCCAGAGTCCCGTGGGCATCCCCTGCTCTGCTTCAGCCCACTGGGTCTGCTTTTGCTTAGCTGATGTTGCCTAGTAGGTGAAGGATGATAGAAGAGGGATCTAGAATGTGCTAGGAAGGCCAGGCGGACGAGGGTAGAGACCAGCCACCCATGAGCTGAAGGGGCTTGGGCAGCAGCCTAGAGAGTTGCTCCTGCTAGCCAGCAGCCCATCCACCCACCCAGCCATGGGCTCGTGGGTCGGGCACACTCCTGGATCACTGGGACATCAGGACTCTGAACTACCACCAGCTTGAATACTGTGTGTGTGTATGTTCTCTGGGACCACGCTGAGACTTCTCACAGTCCCGTGACAAAGGACTCTGCAGGTTCCCTCTGCCCCCATCACCCCAGCTCTACGCGCAGGTCTTTGCGGCAGGCTCTGTGGTTTGAATGTGTTCTCTTGCCTGCTTACCATGCACACTGCAGGCTGTCATTTCTTCCATGCTGCAGCTGCACAGCTCCAGGCTTTGTTTGAAAAAATGTCTCCCATTTTTTACTTCTGAATTGGTAATAGATGCATATAATGTAATAGTCCAAAAGTTGAAAAGGGTAATAGGGAAAAATAAGTCTCTCTGTTACTCCTGTCCCCAGACATCCAGTTCTCACACAACGACAATGGCCTCATCAACACTTCTATAGACAGTCTACACCTCTGTGAATTTATACATATTTACTACTAGTAGCATTTGTGCAGGCATTATTATAAACACTTTACACGTATAAAATTATTTAAATCTTTATAACCCTACAAGGTGGGTCCTCTTATTCTCTCTTTCTTTCTTTCCCTCCCCCCTCCTCTCCTAGTCCCCTCTCTTGTACTGGGGATTTAACCCAGTGTCTTCTCACTGAGTCACATCCCCAACCTACCTTTATCTGTCTGTCTGTCTGTCTGTCTGTCTGTCTGTCTGTCTGTCTCTCTCTCTCTCTCTCTCTCTCTCTATCTATCTGGACAAGGTCTCACTAAGTTGACCAAGCTGAACTCAGACTTGCAGTTCTTCTGCCTCAGGCTTCTAGACTGCTGGGATTATAGGCATGTGCTGGTTTTTGTTGTTGTTGTTTTTGGTGAAAAAATTGGTGCAGAGTGTAGGTAATTTACCCAGGGCCCCACAGCAGGAGTGGACTGGGCATGGACTGTGGGTTCAGATCCAGACCTCCTACAAGAACTCTTCCCAGGAGGAAGGGGGGGTACACATGCTGCTCGTACCTTGCTCTCTTGCTGGGTGATGTTTTAGAAGTGGACTCATATTGGTACAGTGGGAGCGGCCTTAGTCTTTCCAAGGGGACAGGAGAATCAATATTTCATTTTAGTCCCAGACCTGGGGCTCTACCGCGGGAGTGAGTATAGCTTTTGGAAACGTCACTCGTGCCTCCTGGCCCTCTGACCACTGTCGAGAGTGGCGTCTCTATGTGAAGCCTTCTTAGCACTAAGCATGTGCCGTTCGGAGGACACTTGCTTCCTCTGCAGTGTCTGGCTCTGTCCCCAGGGATGGCTGTGTGGAGGAGCAGTGATTGCTCAGCAACACTGGGTCAGAGCTGATTGATCCCCAGCAGGCAGGTATTTTGGGGCTGGCACGTGCCCTGGAAGACCGGCTGCGTAATCACAGGCCAGTCTCATGTGTCCCAGGTGGAGTCAGCAGCTCCCTCCCTCTGCGGGGGTGAATCCAATCCCTCTGAGCCAGCCCTGGCAGCTGTCCAGGATATGGCCCATGTGGGGAGTAATAAAAGGAACTTGGGGAAGGAGATGGTTTTTTTAATAGACACCGGAAACCGCAGTTCAGTCAGGGAAATAAGGAAGTGTCACCAGTGAAAGTGTTGTCAGCCCCAGGCACCTTGGGAGTGGGGTGGAATGGGGAATTTTCCAAAGCACCTGTCCACCCTGGGGGCTGGTTGTTCAGCTCTGAATCCTGGCAGAAGATGGCAAGAAGAGAAAGGCTGCAAGAACTGGGCAGACAAGCTGGGCGCTGTGACAGTGAGGAGCAAAACCAGGCCTGGCTGTAGCTGTGTTTAGTGATGGGCTTACTTAGCTCAACAGTTGGTTGGGCCTGGGGGCCATGGTTTTGTTCTTCTTCTAAAGTGGAAACAAAGAGAAAACCTGTGGTGCCTCAGGCTGGGATACACAGGATAGAAAAAGAAAAAGCTGTCAGCATCCTTGCTGGCTCCAATAGAAAAAAAGATTCTCCTATCCAAGAGGACTGAAAAACAACTGGATTCTCCTATCTGAGAAACAGTGCATGTTGTTGCTGTAAGAAAATATCTGAGACTAATTTATAAAGTGAAGAGAGGCACAGTTCTGGTGCTGAACAGTATGCCACTGGTGTCCTGATCACATCATGGCTGAGAAGCAAAAAGGGACCTGGCCATGTGTAGAAGGAGACAAGGACATCGTATAATATCTGTTTATAAACACTCATTCTCTTGAGGATCAGTAAACTATAAGGGTAGTGTCAGTCCTTTCCAAAGGCGGTGCCCCCATGACCTGGGCCCCCACCTCTGCACCACCACATAAAGGACTAGACTTCTAGCACATGAGGCCCTGGAGAGCAGGCTTAAGCCATATCTGACTGAAGCTCCTGGGAAGCTTCTGCTCCATGTTGGTCTTGGGTGGCTGGAGGTAGTGCACTCATAGGCCAGGTGCCTGAAAAGTCCTCGTTATGTGACAGTTCTGACTTGGGATTGTGCTGACATTCTGAGCCTTGGCTGTGCCCATAAGAAGGCTCTTGGCCAAGTAGATGGGGAGATGGTGCGGTCACAGAAATCTTTCTCTACTCAAGGACTTTCCAGAACAGGATGGAGAGATTCTCCAAGGCCAAGGGTTCAGAGATGGGGGAGCCTGACTCTCAGAAGGGACAAGGGGACCGTCTGACCGGCCTCCAGGAAGATGTGAGCAAGACCTCTCAGCCCAGGGTCTGCGGTCAGGGTCAAGCTCTTTACTGTGAAAGCCGGTGACTCAATCACTGCAAGTTTGGGTAATGCCAAAGAGGTATACGGGGGATGGGAAATGGAGAAGTTGAGCTTCCTGTGACGTTGGGGAGAGGGACAATGGACTGGCCAGGATTCATACTCCAGCCCTGCCACTTTGTAGCAGCAGGATTTGACCTTAAGCATCAGGCCTCCTAAGCTTCTGTCATCGTGTCTGCATGCATGTTAGTGGAGGCCATCATGGAAAGGAGCTAGCGTAGAGCAGGCTCTGAAATGGTGCTTGGTAATGTTTAGTACTTTCAGGGGTATGAACACCGATGTGGAAGATCCTGGATTGTCCAGAGAAGAGGTTCCTAGATTGGGCAAATAAAAGTACAGGACACCTGCTGAAATTTGAATTTCAGATAAACAATGAATAGCATTTTAAGATAAATGGGTTCTGTGCCATATTTGGGATGTTTTCCTACTAAAGATTATTTATTGTTTATCTGAAATTCAAACTTGGCAGGGTATTCTATTTTGTCTGCAGCTCCTTAGGAGTGACATGAAGATGGGGGTGGGGCTATCTATACCCAAGGCATTCTTGGCTGCTTCTCCCAGACTCCTATTATTAGAGGGTGGGCAGGTAGCACAGTGGTACCCTTTCCTTCAGCGGGAAGGATGTCCACACATACTCTCTACTGTAGGGTTAAACCCGGACTGCGCTGGGGAACAGCAGGGAGAATTTGGGGAATCTGTGGTTAACTATTTGACTCTCCATTTGCACTTTCATTATAAATACTTGCTTAAAACTCTGCTTGTGTGGGGTTCCCTACTAAATACAGAGGGTGCACGATGTACCGAGAGAACCTCCTTGGGCAGCACTCTGCTGGACTACACAAGAGCTGCTTGCCCAGCTTTCTGCAATTCTCTTGCCCATGTATGGCCAGCTGGCCTTTACTCTCATCTCTGCTGTTACTCGGCCCCTATCCTTCCTTTCTGGGGAACTGTTTTGCCCTGTATGGCCAGAACTTCCTGACCCCTGGTCTCCACAGTGGAAAGAGTAGTGGCCTGGTTGGAGTGGGAAGGTGGAAATGAAGGTCCCTGCATGGCCCTGGGAAAACGGTGGAGACCAGTGCTCCGCCAGCCCAGACCCTGCATGCTCTCCCAGGGGGACTCTGGTGAGTGTCTCCCAATATGTGGGAGCCGGGTGGGACTGTGTTCTAGATGTGGACAGTCAATAACCAGGGACTGTCCAAGGACCTAGGCCACCTCCCTGGGACTTTTTTTTTTTTTTTTTTTTTGAGACAGGGTCTTGCTTTGTAGTTCAGGCTGGCCCTGAGCTCACTATGGAGCCCAGGCAAGCCACCGCGAACTCAGCAATCCTCTTGTCTCTGCCTCCTGAGTGCTGGAATTACAGGTGTGAGCCACCACGCCCGGCATTTTTGGTATGCAGTGTTGATTGTTGGTGGGCATGAGTCTCCACGCCCAGCATTATATGTGGTTACCGGGGATCGAACTCAGGACCTTGCACTTGCGAGTCAGGCGCCGGAACCACTGAGCTAACACTCCGGCCCCTCCCTGGAATTTTGGAGGCTGGCAGAGGGTCACGTACACACCTTCCCACCCTCACCATGATCCTCTTTGAACCTGGACATCAGTAGCATGAACCTGCCAGTCTGCCAGGTGAGGTGAGAAAGCCTCTCTGGCCAACCTGGGCACCTGAAAAAGTCATTGCCTTTAGATCAGCTCCAAAGATGACCCAGATCACGTTTTCCTGAGTAGGGTGAAGATGCTGAGGGCTTCCTTGGCTGCTTGTGACCTCGGTTTTTATCAAAGCAGCACTAGGTAGGGCTTCTTGGCTCTAACCTCCCCCGATGAGACGGCCTTGCCTCTGCATCCCTGTGCTGATTGAGGGCAGGAGTTCAGCTGGGTCAGCAGAGCCCTGGATGGAAGTGAGGCTCATGGTTGGCTACTGGTGAGGTCTCTGGGCCTCAAGAGCAGCCCAGGGTTCTCCAGAAAAGCTGAACCCATGGGAGAGGGAAGGACACAGAGACAGACAGACAGACAGACAGACAGACAGACAGGTACATACGTACCTAACTACATACACTGAAGGCCAGGCCACATGAGGGCACCCAAAAACTTGTAGAATCTGTCTTCTGGAGAGGTGCTTCTTGTATTTCTGAGCGGCTCTGGGGCTGTATAATTAGGTTCAGGGCTAAATTGGTTTGATAAAAGCCATCTTTTTTTTTTCCTCTGAAACAAGAATTCTGAACATGTCAGAAAATTGGAGGTAACAAAATCAAGAGGGGACTGTCCTCCTCACCCTGGTGCAGTTACCCTGGTTGCCCTGCTGAGCACAGGGACTTGGCCCCACCCCTTCACAAGAGGGACAGGGACAGCAGGTTCTGAGGCCCCGTGGGCTGCTGTGGTGTGCAGTGGTGCTGCTCTGGCTTGTTTACCAGCTCACTGCAGACACCTGCTTCCAAATACTTTGGGCCCCGCAGGGCTTCTGAAGCGGTGAGGAGAGGCTCATGTTCCTTACAGTTTCCGACAGATAGCGTCTCCCTCTCATCTGAGCCTAAGCTTGGACAGTGAGAGAAGCGCGGCTAGCAGGTGACTTAGTCCTAAGCAGATTACTGGCTTCCCTGCTGTTCAGCACCATATCCCTTGTCTGCCTATCAGTCCACCTATGTTTCTATTCTGCTTGCGTACTTGGTATTCACTGTGTGCCTAGTATTATTTAAAGCTTTTTTCATTCATTACCTGTATCTCATTTAAATCTCACCATCACCCTAGAGTGCTTAGTACTGCCCTCCTTTTATAGATGGAGAAACTGAGGTAAAGATAAACATCTTGCCTTACGTGAGAAAGTGGCAGAGTCTGGCTGTGAGACCAGGACATCTGGCTGCAGAGCCCGGGTCTGTGACGTGCAGTGCACAGTCTCCTGCCACCAGCCCTGCGGTGGAGTCAGCCCTCACCTAAGGACGTCGGTCTTGCACAAGCCCCCGTAAATGAGCTCTGCCAGTGGCACAGTTGTCCCTGAGCGGGAGCAGCAGGGCCAGGGACTATTCCAAAGCCTTCTTGTTGGGGGTGCAGGCCAGCTGATGTTCCCAAGCAGGGAAAAGAGAACAAAGCTGAAGTGGGGGAGTCAGCCACCTCCTGCCTGCACACAGCTGTGACCCATCCTCTAAACATGTCCTGTGATCACCCTGCAGCCTGTTGGGGCTGCGTGGCTCCCTGAGTGGCCTGTTAGGCTCTTCGCTGTAGTCAGGCTGTACCCTGGGGACTGGAGGGTATGACGGGCAGCCGACAGATGGCACAGGGCACAGCAGTGTGATTCCAGAGCAGCAGGGCTTCGGGATCCACCGGCCTGGGAGATCACATGTTTTCGGGGAGAACACTCGTCCATCTCAGGGAAGTGGCTCTGAGGGAACCCGAGGAAGCCGCCGCTCTGCACTGTGCTGTCTACCGCATCATCTGCCAAGGGCCCAGATTCTTTGTCTTGGAACAGTGGCCAGTGAGAATTGAACAGTGTTTTCATAGGCAGTAATAACAATTTTTTCTTTTTATATAAAAACAGGACAGATCAATATGAGGAGGAACAGTGGTATGAGTTGTGGTGGTGATACAGAATGTCCTTCATTTATTCAGTTGTGTACTCATCCGTTATTGATGGAGAGCTCACTGTGTCCTGGGCAAGGTTGTGCGCCCCACATCCAGGCAGCTCTCTTCTCCAGAGGGAGGCAGAGGGTTGCAAACAAGCCAACAGATTAGGAAACTGGATGGTACAGAGGGGAGCGCTTTAGGGGAGGGAACAGAAACTGGTGGAAGAGGATTCTACTATAGACCGGAAGACAGATGAAATGAGGCAGTGAGCCTTGTGTTTATGTGGGCATTTTAGAAAGGGGGAACTGCAGGTGCCAAGACCCCAAGGTGCTTAGAGTATCTGAGGAAATGCCGTTTGCCAAAGGTATGTTTGAGAAACAGGATAGATGCTGTCCAGCGTCACCTCCTGCATTGGGATGCTTCTAACCACGATGCAGATGGGGCGATGGATGGTGAAGGTGTGGATCTCAGAGAACCTGGCTGCTGAGGGGGTCTTGGGTTTGCATGGAGCAGGTGGCAGACCTATCAGAGGGGCCTTGAGTTCATGATGTCCTCAGAGATGGAACAGTGGGAGGTAACCCAGACCCTGCATTCTGCCGGCCTCCTGAGGGGAGAAGAGTTATTACTCATCCAGCATTTGCTGAGTGACAACAAAGTGTCTGCAGGAGGCTGGATATTGGGACAAAGATGAATCAGATGCAATTCCTGCCAGCCCCGAGCCCAGCACGTGAGCACAGGGCACCTGCAGTGTAGTGTGTGCATGGGCAGAGACCCTGGATGGGGGTGAGGGTCTTCCTCTGCTGCGGGGAACCCTGAGAGGGGCTCATCAGTCCAGGGCTGCATCATAGAGCTGCGGAGCCGTGTGGCGCAGAGTGGGGACAACTGGCTGAGTGACTGGGGCACAGCCAAAGTGAGAATTTGGGATTCTTGTTTGGGAAAAATGCTTTACAAGAACATGGAAAGCTTTCTCCTTTCTTCTGTTGTCTCTCTCAGTGTGTGATGGTTCCTTGCATTTGTTACCTGATCTCATTCAAAATAAGGAAAACTAAAAACCTAGTATGGATTTTACCACACATCTTCATGTCGTACAGTGCCGGTTTTAAAGGCAGTTCTCAGAGCATGTAAGTGGCATGTGAAAATGTGAAATGACTCAGCTCATATTTTTTTTTTTTTTTTTTTTTGCTTTTTGAGATAGGGTCTCGCTTTGTAGTTCAGGCTGGCCCTGAGTTCACTATGGTGCCCAGGCAAGCCGCCACAAACTCAGCAATCCTCCTGTCTCTGCCTCCCGAGTGCTGGGATTACAGGCGTGAGCCACCACGTCCGGCATTCAGCTCATATTTTGTGGCTTGTTTTCAGAGGTGCTATGAATGGACTGAAAGGACAGATTCAAGCCAGGCTCAAGGCCTGGCACAGAGGGAGAGAGGCTGTGCAGGTGCCCAGGCATGGCCCTTGCTTCAGGGCACATGGCACATGCTCAGGACTGATAGTGGGAGAGTTTCTGTTCTTTCCAGCTGTGCTTTGTCCTGGCCAGGGGTGATCTGGCGGGCTGACTTAGGTGTCTCTCCTTCCTCAGAAGCACCACTCAACCCATGGCACACAGGCATCTCCAAGGGTCATCTCTAGGCTCTCTGGGACTCCTCAGTATCTGGGTCAGGGGTGGGCAACAGGCTCATTCCTGCCAGGACTCAGCCTCTAGCTGTCTGCTAACCAGGCATACAATGGTACTGCCAGTCCAGGGGCACTGGGCAGAGAGTAGGTAGGATGCAACTGGCACCCAGCTATGCCCTGAGACGACAGAGGGCACATGTGCCTGACTTGGACCCTCCTTATTGGGAGTGGCCTACTGCAAAGACAGAGGCCAGGCAACTCCCAGGGAACAGGAGAGGCTGGTCCATGTATGAGCAGACTCCATAACTGCAGAGCTGTTTACAAAACATAGATTTGAGGGTAAAATGATTAAGGCCTATGGAACATTCTGCCTCAAGAGTGGCCCCTTCTTAGCATGGAACCTTGGGTGTATGTTTTAGCCACCTAGACACAAAGTTGGGCCTGGAGGGAAGAGACAAGCAGCATTCTTCAGGTCACTTGGCATTTCTGGGCCTCATTTTCTTTTGGGTCAGGCAGGGTGAAGAGGTCCATGTCCAAGAGAAGGGGTCAGCTCTAAAACCATAGGTAGACAAGGAACCAGCCTAGAAGCAGAGTTCCCCCCATTGTCTTTCTCTCCTTCCGCTTTCCTGCTGTTAAAGATTTAACCCTGAAAAGCCTAGGAGGCAGGGATTACTATTAGCTCTTTCCTTTGGGTAAGGGAACCAACCCCAGACTTGGTTAAGGAACTTTCTGGGTAAACAGTCGTAGGTGACATGGGTGGGATTGGCATCTGGGCAGCAGGGCCTTCCGGTCCATTGTCATAGCTCTGCCTGGCTCCCCAGCCCTTCCTCCTCGCTTAGGGTTCCTATGAACCCCCACCACCACCAACTTCCTGGCATTTCTAAGTGAATCTGTCTCTGGGCACTGCCTGGGCCAAGACCCCAGTGGAGGGACTGCTACTGGTTCAGCCATTCTCACACAGGTTCTCAGAAAGATCACCACTAGCTTTGGGAGCAGTTACTGCGGGCAGGAACCCACTCAAGTCTGACTGATGGATGCTGGGCAGGGACCAGTAACCCAGACAGAATTTGGCTGGTCTAGTGGTCTCTGGAGCAGGTAGAATCAAGGCGAATGTCTCTTAGGGGGGCTGTCCATCCTGTGTCCTGGTCCGAGGGGAGACAGCACAGACTGACCCAGGCCTAGGCCTTTGTTGGGAGCCTTCTGTTCTAAAGCCAAAAGTCAGTGACCTCTGTAGGACTGATGGATGACAGGGCTTGCCTGGGCAGTGATAGGAATATTACCCTTCTAGGATCGGCTGACAGGGACTCAGCTACTTGGTAACTTCCTTTGGGGCCTGGGTCTTCTTTACTGTTAGTGGCTAGGCACCCTTGGCCTAGCCACTAACAGTAGCCATGGTGGTCTCTGGGCACCTGCTCATTCCCCTTTCTCTTCTTCCCCAATATGGCAGAGCTTCACCTAGAGGGGAACTTCCTACATCGTCTCCCCAATGAGGTCAGCAGCCTGCAGCACCTCAAGGCTATCGATCTGTCTCGGAACCAGTTCCGAGACTTCCCAGAGCAGCTCACCAACCTGCCGATGCTGGAGACTATCAACCTAGAGGAGAACGAGATCGTGGGTGAGTGGCCCAGACTCTCTGGCCTGCGCTGCTGCAGGGAAACAAAGTTCTGGCTTTCAAAGATGAGGATAAGCCTGGGCTTGCTTATCCTGACCTCTGAGTGAGCACATTGGGCCTGGGAAGGTAGCCACTGTGTGTCCCTGCTGCATGCCTGGGGCTGGCTTGGATGATGGCTTCCACTGGCAGTGGCGGCCTCAGCTTGTCTCAGAGCACAGCCCTCAGGTAGCAGCTTTCCAGGAGCTGTGTTCCCTGGGTCTCCATCTGCCTGCCTGGGCTGTACCCAGCATACCAGGCTCCAGTGATCTGTGCCTTCTTCTAGGCAGCAGCCTGCACTCTGCTGAGGGCGAGGCCAGTATCTGCCTCTGTCCCTTCAGATCCTTGAAGAACTGAACATCCTCTGCAGTTAGCAGTCTCACCTCCCCAGAGAGAATAGGCAGTTGCTAGGTCTCTGCCTTCGTCCCTGTCTGTCTCTCTTTGTTTTTTCTAACTTTAATGCTGCTCTGATGTCACTGGTGTTGCTTCTAATCCCTTTCCATTTTGCTCTTATTGTCCTAAGTCCTCTACAGTCATTATGCCATTTGATGAAAAGCCAGGGCTCTGGAGGGATCCAATTCTCTGAGGGATGGTGGGCTTCGTGCGGCTGGGTGCCACTGTTCCCACACTCTCTCCCTCATCCCTTCTGGAGCTCAGCAGCTTCTCCACTCCCTGCTGGCAGGAGGCTCATGCCATGTCCTTCATAGCCCAGCTGGAGCGAGGGGCAGCAGAGGGCTGGCTGGAGGGAGGGTCTGCCCCCATGGAGGTGGCGAGGGCCACTGTCCTCCACTGCGGAAGTAGCATGGCACTGCTTCCCAGCTGTGCCTGGTCTCCTGCAGAATCTCATTGTGGTAATTGAAGTTGGAGCTTGAGGTACCTTCACAATCGCTTATCTTTCCCCTTCAGAACCCTCAGAACACGTTGGAGAAAACAAAAATCCACAAGGATCAGCTCAGTCCTTATCTTGTTCCCAGGAGTGCTGCCAGCCTCCGGCCCCTTCTCAGGAGAGGAGGAGAGGAGGGCAGGACCTCAACAGGACAGGGCGGGGGCACTTCTGTCTGCTTACGAGCCAATGCTAGGAGGTGGCAGTGCCTATACTTGCCACTCACTGGTGGCTGGGGCCCTAGTCGCCAGTCAGACACAATGAACCAGCCAGCCCTCTGGCCTGTGTGTGTGAGACCCTTCTCTGTCCTGGGGAGGGGTCACGTCCTCTCCTCTCCAAGCCCCGCACCCCATCCCCAGACACTGGGCGTACAGCCATTGACTCTGTGCACCATGTAGGACAGAATATCAAAGCCTCAGAGCTCTACTAAGATAACTGAGACAGAGTATGGTGGATTAATTCAAGCTGCAGGTTATGATCCACCAGTGAATTGTAATGTCAAATTAGTGGGTTGAGACCAGCAATTTTTAATGAGGTAGAATAGAATAGATAATGTCAAGGTACATTACAAGTGGTATGATAATTACTGTTTTGTGGGTTTTCATTTCAGTTTTACTGTGTGCATGTATGGGTATATATTATAGGTCATGATGAAAAATTCAATTTCTTTCTACGGGTCATGATGAAAAACTCACAAAGGTACTCGGATAAGCTGCCCTGCAGAAATGTGAGGTCTGTCTCCGCCACCTAGCCACCTGTCCTCCCAAACTGCTGCTTCAAGTCACACCATACACTCTCTGTTTCCCTCATCTCCACCCCACCTACCCTCGTGGCCTGTGTTCTCCGTCTGGAAGCCTGCCTCGTGCCCTGGCGTTCTCCTCACCTATGGCCAGCTCAAGTCAGAAGGTCTGGGCCTCCTTCCGATAGACAGGAAGCAGAACAGATCAGCTGGCCCCTGACAGACACGCACAGGCGCACATGCCTCCCACCCAGATGGACAGCTGCCGGCGCCTTGGGGACTAGCCTGTCGGGACCGTTGTCCGCACTAGACATTTCTGAGCCAGAAAAAAGGGTTTGTAGCTTGGAGTTCAGACAGGGGTCATCTGCAGATCCCAGGGATGGTTTGTGTTTTCCAAACCAGGAGGCCATAGTTGTCCCTCCACAGTCCAGAGGATGGTGCCAGGACCCTGGAGGTTGCCAAGTGTGTGCAGATGCTCAAGCCCCTTATAGAGCCCACCCATTTCCTTCCGTGCCCTTTAGATCATCTTTGGATTGTTTATGATATCTTATACAACATATATTTTATGTATGTAGTTGTTCTATCACCTTTTGTAAGGATTAATGACAAGGAGAAAAATCCCTGCTCAGTGCAGATGCCATTTTTTCCTGAATATCTTAAATCTGCGGCTCATTGACTCTGTGGATATGCAACCCACAATACAGAAGGCTGACTGTATGTGGAAGCTTTTAAGTATTTATGAGCAAGACTGCTTGAGAAAATATAGTCTCTGGAGAGGCAGGGGCTACAGAGACGGATGAGTAGCAGGTCCTGACTTCAAGCGGCTGGTAGGTGTTAGTGGGCAATATTAGACCACAAGGCAGGACCTCCAGGCAGAGAGTGGCATTCTATCAGGTCTGGGGATGAGGCTCCCAGGAGGGTCCAGGGAAGGTCCCTGAGCAGGTGAGGCATTTAGTGTGGTCATAGCAATGATGAGACCATAGGGGGTCACCTGTCTCATGACGATGGGGTCAGCTCTTGTGTCCCCCTGGCCGGCACGCTGTGACACATGGTGGACACAGGACCATCATTAAGTTCTCCCTGCTTGCTCATAGCTACTGGCGCTGTATAGTAATTCAGTGTCAGAACATGTGGGGGTGAAGGGAAAATCATGAATCTGAGAGAACTTGTGTTGCTAAGCAGGAGGCTCTTTAAGTTCAGCTATAACTTTCCATACTCCTCAGTTCCCTGGCTTTTTCTTTTTTCCTGTGCATTTGAACTGTTTGAGGTATGGGGAGAAAGATCATAGGAAAATAAGTCCTTGGTGAGAATTTAATAACAGAGCAACAGTACTTAAAAATGTCTGTGACGTTGGAGTGCTTTGGGCTGCATTGTTCTCATTCTGCCTTATACGGATCCAGCCAGTATTTCTCCTGGTTTGGGGCTCGGGGCCATGAGCTGCAGCAGTAGCTGAGAACTGGTGAGGAAACACCTTCTCGGGTCCTGGCCCAGCCCTGCTCCATGCAAGTGGGAGCAGCAGCCCATTTTGACAAGCTGCCTCACCTCCAGGTAGTGCAGAGGTATGCCTATGTGTGAGTGCACAGCGTGGTCTCCTGCTTCTCTGTAGACCAGCAGTGTAACATCCTTGGGAGCTGGGTAGGAATTCAGAACCTCTGGCTCCTCCTTCCAAGTCAGAGTCTGCACTAGAATAAGATCCCCAGGGCACCTGTGTGGGCAACAGTATCTGCAAAGAGCTAGTCCAGGGCCTTTTCCTAGAGCAGCAGGTGCCATCTCGGGGAAGCTCGCTCTGTTCACATCCTCACCATCCTTCCAAGCACAGAATTTCTCAGAGCACGATGCTCAGAACTGACATCTCAGTGCCACCGGAGAGCCTGGTAGGAGGTTCCTGGGTTCTTTCTCTCACCCCCTGCATCAGAATTCCTGTGGCTGTAGAGAGACACCGATGCTTGGGCCACAAGCTTGCTAGACTTGCAGCACGGTCTGCCCCACTGAGGTGGCAGGTTGCATGGACACAGTCCCACTGCTCTGGCCAGTGTGCCCCAGGGATCACGCTATGAGGCCTTGGTTACTGATACTTCACAAGGGGTGACTGGCAAAAACACTTCTTTCTGGAGCTTGCTGCCTGCCATCTGATGCTGCCAGCTCCTAAGACAGGAGGCTCCTAAGAAGAGAGGCTGATTGGTCTCCCTCCGCCCTCCCCTGCCAGCCTGGTCAGTGACTTAGCAAAGAGAGTTCCTTGTAGCCTCCAGCACCCACAGCCTCACCCACAGAGTGGGGAGCACACAGTGCTACCCCTGGACTTGGAGCTGATCTCCTCTCACTGTCTGCCTGTTCCCTGTCACGTTACTCACCCCAGTCTGGCTGCCTGCTCAGCCTCTTTCTCTGCCTGCCCTCCAGCCTGTGGCTCACTTCTTGCTTTTACCCAGGGCCAGGATGCAGGGCCAGAAGATACTGCTTAAAGCTTGGGAAGCTGGCCAGTGGGTCACAGTATGGGGAAAGAGTCAGCTGTCTGGGGGCAGTTTACCATCTTGTCCTTCTGGAAGATTCTGAGTTGCCAGACTCCAGCAGAACAAGCACCTGCCCTTTCTCCCTCCTACACAGACACGACACACACACAGACACACACACACAGCCACACACACACACACACACACACACACACACACACACACCCCTTGAAGTTTGCTGCTCTATCATTTAGGCTCTACACTTAGGTCCCATTTGGCTCACAGGAGGACTTTTTTCATTTCTGCCAGAGAAAATTTACAGCTGAGTGATTTCTGCTTCCCACTTAGGGATGGTGGAAAGGATGCTGGAGAAGACCTCAAGATCTGGCTTTGCCATTTACACAAACAGCGTCCTCCTCTGAAAAGCAGGAAGAGGAGCCCTTCTGTATCTTCAGCCCTTGCCAGATAGCACTGAGGCACACTGAACAAGTCATAAAAGCCCCTCCGTGCACTTCTAGGGCAGTATCAACACATCCCCCCAACCTTGTGTCTATTTAAAGGAGTGATCCTTTAACTCCTGATTGTGTAAATAATAATGGGTAATTTTCCCCTGCTTTAGGCCTCCTGGTTACAAATCACCTTCCTGAGCTATGCTTCCCATGATCCTCTAGACATCTGCTGAAGGAATGCAGGAAACAGAAACTGTGGGCATTTTAAGAAAAAGGATTTTATGGGGACCTAGGTATTAAAAAACAAAATTAAAGACTGTGGCCACAGCTGTGGGCTGGGCCGCCCACAGTCGCTCTTGGAACACTACTGATGGAACCTTTTCTTCTCCAGAGTTTTTTCCTCCACAGTCAAGAGGCCACAGGACAGCTGTGGAGCCCGAGATGGTGTCAGCATGACTGCTAGGTGGGAAAAGGGAGAATAAAGGATTAAATGAGTTTGTACAGCTTTGAACCTGTTAGTAGGCAGAGAACTCTGCTCAGTGGTGGCAGCAGCTATAAGAAGATAGAAAGGGAAGGTCAGGCAAAGGCTTCCAGGGTATAATCAGAGACCGATGGAGCTGAGCAAGAGCTCAGCACACAGTGAGCTGGAAGGAACATGTAGAACCAGTAACTGGGCAGAGAGGATGGCACCCAGCTGCAGAGGACCGAGCGAGGGGGTGCCGGGATGGCTGTGCTCTTTCCCCTTCCCTCCTTCCCTCATCCGTTGAAGGGATAGGAAGTGACCACTTGGAATCTGAGACGAGAGAACAATTATGATGTGTAACTTGGCAAGGGCTTACAAGGCAGAGACCCTCTGGGCAGGCGCTTCGGGCTGACAAAATCTACCCCTGATACTCCCCTCCTGCTTCTGGATCTGGATCTTGGGGAGAAATGGCTCATTTCCTCCCTGGCAGTGGGGTTGGGATCCCCCTGCCCCTGCACAGGAGCTTCCCAGACTCCAGGCCTTGCCCTGGCCCCTGCATGCTGAGCATCACAGGATCTGAGGGAGGACGATTCACCCTGGAAGGTGGTGGCCACTTGCGTGCACCCTCTGCACGGTGCTCATTCAGCACCCACAGAGCACCTGGATTGCGTCCACAGGCATCAGACATTGTACAGGTGTCTATCCTGCCTCCTGCTAGCGAGCAGCTGGGAAAGCAGTCAGACACTTCAAGCCATGCCTGTTAGCTGGGCGACGCCCTGAGAGAGGTCTGCGAGGAAGTGGATTTCCACAGTGATTGGTGCTGACAAGGTATAGCCCTGGACTCAGAGCGGTCCCTGTCTGCAGCCCCTTCCCCTCCGGCATCAGCCCACAGGGAACTAGCAATCTTGAGTCAGGGCAGGAGACGTTTCACATACTCCATCTGTGCCCAAAAGGCACGGCTTATGCCAACTACTGTGTAGTGAAGCCTTGATGAGCCAGAATCTTCAGTTCTCCAAGATGCTGTTGGCACACCACTGGCAGCAGGCAAACAAACAGCAAGAAGTTCTTAAACAGTTGCTTAGAATGCAATAAAACACTTCCATGCTCTGTTTGCCCAACAGCCCCAACACCTCCCATCTCTGGCTCTGTGTGAGCATTGGAGAGCCACCTCCTCTTGGGTCTTTGAGCCCAGCCTTGCACGCCTGGTGCAAGGATTAAGAGGCTTGTGGAAGCATGGAGATGGGTTTAGGCAAGTATGCTGCTCGGTGCCCACAGAGAAAGCACCCTCGTGCTTCTCATAGGGCTCTTGGCATTGTGTGTTACACTAGCTGGTTTCAGTGATCATCCGTTTCTAATTCAGCTTTTCTCTAAGTCTGTTTCAAGGATGCTTTTGTTTAATCCGCTTTGCAACCTGGAGGCACAGGGAGGTTAGAGAACTTGACCAGTGTCATACTGTGTGGACAGAACCAGGATTCCAACCCGAGCAGTCTTGCTTCAGAGGCCCGATACTCAGGATGGCACCAAGTAGTTGCTGTCCTGCCAGTGTGTTCACCAGGTGCTGCTGATAACGTAGTGTGGAAGGCCAGGGCACTCAGACCAGCTGAGCATTCATACCATTTGGGGAGGTTCAGGCACCCCCCTATCCAGGCTGCACCCTATGGCAATTAAATCAGAATCTCTGATAATGGAACTTGGGATTCAAAACTTTTTAAACCTCCCCACATGATGCCTCTGTATTCAAGACAGAGCCATGAGCCAAGAGAGAGGCCTCGAATAGCCAGTACCCTTCTGGCCCAGGCATAGGGAACCCGGGGAGGGAATGCTGGAGACCTACACTACCAAGCCCCATCCCAGCCCCTGGAGAAGCTGCACCCCTTCCCACCCTGTCCTGTGTCTTCTGGGGTGTATCGGGGCAACATCAGAGCAAGAGGAGGGACAGTCGAACTGTGGAGTTGGCAGTTGTCTGGAGGATGGTGGTGCTGAGCTCTGTGGACTCACATCTTTCCTTCCCAATTA
Source organism: Thryonomys swinderianus (assembly GCA_004025085.1). NCBI lineage: Eukaryota > Metazoa > Chordata > Mammalia > Rodentia > Thryonomyidae > Thryonomys > Thryonomys swinderianus. The sequence continues at coordinate 21,051 of PVIC010022674.1, forward strand.
TCCCTGGACTCTGGGTGTGGTGTTCTGCCACCCAGGCCCACGAACCCCTTTCCTGGATTCTCTGTAGACCACTCACCTGGTATTTCTCAAAGAAACTATCAATAAACCAAAGACTGTCAAAGCCAAGAATATAGAAAGAGCAAAACAACAGGTCAATCTTCAAGTACAAGTTTCTTTTTTAAAACTGACTTTATTGGTATATTATGGTTCAGGTACAGGTTTATGCCAGTGAATCCCAGTGTATGTGGAGAAGAGCCGGCCTGAGCTTGGAGCCCTTTTTCTGAGAAGCAAGGCGTCTGGTCTGGGGTCCCCACTGCCTGGCCCAGGCAGTGTGTTGGGAGAGCCTCAAAGAGGTTGCTTGAAATCAACCATCGTGACTCATTTGCACCTTGAAAATTGAAAATGGACAACCACTACATATTGGGTTGGTTTGCAGCCTGGGGGTGGATTGCGGAATATCCGCCTGCGCACTGCTGTCCGGACCCTCCCCACTTCCTTGACCTCTGCTCCAGGCTTCTTCCTATGTAACATTACTGGAGTCCAGATCACTCCCCTCAGCCTCACTTCCATCTCATTTTGTGTCTCCAGAGCCTGGGTTCAATCAGAGCTCTAACTCATCCCCTGTGATAGATGAGTACTTGTGCCAGGCCCTTTTCTTATTTCTCTAGCTGTTAGGGAGATCTTATTTCTCCGGTAGCAAGCAGAAAGATTTGTATAGTAGGAATCAACAGCCTTAATCTCCAAGCATGGAGGATTTAGGGAGAGGCTGTCTGCACCCCAGTCCTACCCAGGAGGACCCTGAAGCAAGGCATTCCTTCTGCACCCCACCATCCAGGCTCTTGCAGCAACAGCAGATTAGGCAGCTCTAACCCTGTGGTTAGACACCCACACTACTAGCCAGCAGGGAGGGAATGGCAGGCACTTGAGAGGTGACAGGAAAATTGTCAGTCTTCCTGAGGGCATCTAGCAAGAGCCTGGGAGGGCACAGACCTCAGAGGGAGAGCAGGGCTGCAGGGTGGGGGAGGGCGCTCAAGAGGGAAGAGATAACTGTCAGGCGTGGGTTGAGCAATTTGAGTTCCTCACTCGGCTGTCTCCTGAGTGGCCCAGAAGAAGACTGTGTTATTTCTGAAGAGAATTGTTTTGATTGGGCTTTGATAGTGTGTCAGATCTGGGCTTTGACAGGCTAGGAGTCTGGAAGGAGAGGTTGTGGCGGGTGCCTCCGCTCCATGTGTGTTAGCCCACCTTTGCCAGCCATGCTGGGCTCAGAAAGGAAGCCAGGGCTTTTCTCCCTTGTTCTTCTTCCCCTGCAGCTCATCCTGTAGGGGGAGAAAAAGAATGTCACAAGATTCATTGGGAGATTCTTAATCACTTGAGTTTCCTATCCTCTCTGCAGGGCTGCCTGCCACTCTCACCGTACCTTGGAAGCCCCAGCCCCTTGGAAAGCACCTTAATGGTCCCCTTGATGTCCCCTGGCCAAGCCCTCAGACCATGAGGAAGAAAGGCCATCATCAAGAAGAGAAATTAGAGTTCAGAGGGACTTGGGCCTTGAGGTTGCTTTAAATGCTAGGCTGTCACTGGGGCCTGAGTTCTTGCCTTGGTCTAAGCTGTGGACCGGTGCATGTCAGCTCTCCACCCCTCCACCTTCCTTCGGGCTGGCACTCAGCTTATGGGAATGTCAGAGACCAGCCATGTGCTCCCCGGAGGCAGGGGTAGTCTAATCCTGTTGGTTTCCTGTCCGGTCCTGGTCACGACATTCAGTCTGGGTCCTTGTGGAGCTGGGGGACGTTTAGTCACGCCTCGCAGCCCTGAGCAAATAGGAACATGGCCCTGAAGTGCCAGGCGTGATTCCTTGTTGCTGCCCATTTACCACAGTCTGCCGGCTTGTCGCCCGCGGCATTCTGAGTGAGGTGTGAATTTCAGCTCTGCACGACATCCTTGATCCTAGTTGTTGAGGACTTTAAGCAGCAAAAGCTGCCTTGAGGCTGAGATGTGAGGCCAGCCTGGGTCCCGGCTGGCCTGAAATCTCAGGGTGCTTCTACCCCCATGGAGGCCACTGCTGTCTCCTGGGACTTCACCCTACTTGCCACTTCCCTGTACCCGGGCCCCTTCGCCAGGATTAGAGGACCATTTGGACTATAGCGGCTCACAGGAATGAAGACTGGTGTAGCAGAGTGATCATATTTACTGTCTTGCCTCTCGGTCTCACTGGCAAGAAACAAGTTTCTCAGTCAATAATGCTAACGATCAGGGAGAGAGGAAGTCAGGCTCACCCTGGAAAGCAGTGGTCTGTAAACATTGCCTGCCCTGATTCTACAGGTATTGATTCCTCGGAGCTCCCACCTATGGGCAGGAATACAGGGTGGTCGCATTGGAAGGAGGGTCAGACAGGCAGCGGTGTTTGTGCTGGTTGGTGGTTCCTTCTTCCCTGCCATGAGCCATAGAATCTTTGCCTTTTGTCCCCACACAGGATTCGAGGCTTTGCCTGTCACTTCTCCCCACCCCCATACACTTGTAGGCCATGGAAAATTGAGGACGTCATAGAGGATTCTAGAATCTTACATTGTACAGTCCTACACCGAAAGAGACAGAAGCAACTGGACTCCCAACCTTTCACCATCTGAAATAGTGAAAAGCTGGGAAAAGTGGAATGTCTAGCAACAAGGAGCAGGTAGCCAAAGCGATAGATCCATCCACCCTCTGTGGTAGAGCCACAGACGTGTCACAAAGACGGGTGTGTTGTGGCTACATATTGAGGAAGCCACTGGGAACATTAGGAAGTTGAGAAGACCACGTGCCAACACTTCACATTGATTAGTTCAGGTGATGGGGCCTGTGAGTAGTTGTGCTAATTGGTATTTTCTCAACCTCTGAATTGGATTACTAGGGCTATGGAGCCAGTCTCCTGTCACAGCTTTGGTCCACTTTGGCTTTGTTTGGCACATGGGCACAGAGTAGGTCAGGCTGGAGATGGGTTTTGATTCTAGAATATAGCTGCTTGCCTCTGCAGTCCCACAGTTGACTGGGCAGCAATGATGGTGAGTCCACCATGTGCCTGGCCCACTGAGGTTTCCAGCCTGGAGGAACTTGGTTTAGTTTTGAGGACAAAGTACATTTATCTGCTCACAGCCCTGAGCCCGCAGTGGGCACTGGCCTAGGCATCACCTTCACAGGAGTGAACGGACATCCATAGTTGCCACATGTGCCACATGTTACAAATGTGGTATAGAGTGTTATGAGAGCTCAGGGGACCAGGGGGCATTATAAGAGGTGGCTGTGGAGCTGGGATTTGAGGAGTGGTTGGGGATGAGGACGCGACCCAGAACCCACAGGAAAAGCCGAGGCTCCGTTCCTCTCCGGCCAGGCCGGTTTCTGTGGGCACCAGCGCTGTCCTCACGCTCGGTGGCCTGGGAGCTCACTCAGCGCTCCAAGCACTGGCTGCCCGTCCACGGGCGCAGATCTTTGCCACCCTCCTCCACCCTGCAGCCATCTCTCTCTGTTGTCAGGGCTTTGTGAGCGCAAGTGGTGTTCTGCAAGCTTTATCTGGAAACTCCCCCCTGGCTTCTTGGGCTTGTCGCTTGCTAGTTTGACTGTTCTGGTTTGTTGATTCTGCCAGCTTTGACATGGTCTGTGGTCCCATTGCTCCTACCTCTGAGCTGCCCGAGTGACTTCAGCAGGGAAAGGGCGAGGGAGACCCTGCTGTGCCCCTTCAAAGCCTTCCTTTAGCAGGAGGCTCAGAGGATCCCGCAGACCCCTGAGAGTGGGCCGGTAGTTGACACGGAAGAAGAGTCAGACTGAGCAGCACTGCTCCCACGAGCCTGGGGTTGCAGGGATTTTCTGCACAGCTGGGCTGCAGCTGGCCCTTGTGCTACATCCCACAAGCTGTGGCAGCACCAGGAGGAGGTCTGCGTCCCACCCTTGGTACTGGGTGCTGTGCATGCTGCGGGCCTCCCTGGCTGAGGGATGGAGGCATCATGGAGTCAAGTGTGGGAAGGTCCGTAGCAACTCCCCAGTTCAACCCCTTTTGGAGAAATGGAGGCAGGGGCACTCGTCCCCAGTGAGTGAAGGATAGAGGGGGGCTTAGCCAGTCTGGGCCCATCTTAGGAGCTGGGATTTCTTCACAAATGAGATGAGGAGGTCCTCAGCCCATGATCCAGCCTTCCCTTCCAGGGCCTGGGCCAGAACAGACTGGGGCCTGGTTCTGCCCTGGCCCCTCTGACGTATAGGATGAAGCATATGAGCTTTAGAGTCAGGAACTTCCCAGTTAGTGCCACTCACTGGTGTGGTGACCTTGGACATCAGGAACCGGAAGATGGAGCTGGGGATTTAGCTCAGTGGTTCCAGCACTGCCTTGTAAGTGTGAGGTTCCGAGTTTGATCCCTCGGACCAAAAAAATACTTAAAAACAAAAGGAATCAGAAGCTGTTTCCTCATGTACCATGTGGATTGTTCTGAGGAACCTAGTGGGGCAAGAACTCAAATGCCAGTTCCTAAAAGCAGCCCGCTTTACTAGGACATTTAGACAAGGCGCTAACTTGATTCCTTCCGTGTCGGTGGAGGTTGGTATCCACAAAATGACTTTAGCTCTTAAGATCCAAGTGCGAGGGGGTTTCTGATGTGGGGTGGACAGCAGCAGAGGGGTGGCGCCTGACCTCCATTCTCAACTACTGGCTGTGCTGTGTGGGAGAGTAAAGAGTCCAGCAGACTAATGCCCTCCCCACTGTTGGGGGGATAGTGGGGCTCAACTTGAAACAAAAGAGCCTGTGACTACCACAGGCAGCACCTTGGGAGCCTCCAGACCCAGCAAGGAAGGAGCCGGGCCCGGCTACTGTCTGGAGTGTACTGTGACATTTGCCTGTGAGCTGGGGGCTGGGTGTGGGTCACCTTCAGTCCATCTTGCTTTCCTCTTGTCCCTGGAGAAAGCTTCATGTGGAAGGCTGCCCTCTGGAAATAGCTTTGTCTTTCCTTACCTGAGCCTCTAAGGTCTAGCTTGGACGCTGGTCCCTCTCTGTCCTCTCATTCTCCTCTTCTTCACCTGTCATGTTCCTGCTAGTGACAACCCTGCTGTTGCCCCACTGTCTGCCAGGTAGCCAGTCTTCTTGGTGGCAACCCAGCTCTCAGTCTGAATGTCCACGTCTTGCTGCCCGGTCGGTACACAGTTCTCCCCAGGGACTGAGCGGCTGTTACCTCGTGGTCTAAGGGTGGGCAAGCTCCCCCTGTGAGGGGCTTTGGCTTTCTGTTCACAGGGCTGGGCCCCTGTGCATGGCTGTCCTCTGATGAAAGCCATCCAGAGGCTGGGTCACCAGGTCAGGTTGCTTCTGCCCCCTGTGTTTCAATGGTCCTACTTGCAGTGTGTCCTGTGATCTCTGCAGTCCCAGGGGAAGACTAGAAACTTTCCAGTTGGGTCTCTCAGCTCCTAGCAGAGGTAACCCGTGCCTCAGAGCTTCTGTGAGGGTGGAGAGGGGTTCAGGGAGCCTAAACCCTAACCCTCTGCCCTCCCCATACAGGCTGTGCGCTCCTCTGGGGACTTGGGTGGTGACCCTGTGCAGCTGCATTAGTGATGGAGCAGTGGCCCAGCCTTGTTGAGTGCATATTCCTGCCACATAGGACTGGCCTGGTGCATACAAGTGTCCCAGTGACTTCCCGTGGCCGCCCTGCAAGGTGGCCGTATGACACCATTTTACAGGCCAAGTTCAGAGCTCTTGCCTAAAGCAATTCATCAGCCTGGAAAAGTGGCCTTACTGCTCCTGCTCCAGAAATGAACTCACACCTCTTAACCACTCGAGTCCCCACCATCCTGAGGATAGTGGTGGTATTAGCTTGGCTCTGGGTTTAAGCAGATTTGTTCTGTATGGAACCGAGGGCCGAAAGAAAAACGGGGCACAGAAGATTCTGGAAGATCTCCAGGAAATGCTTTCTTCCAGGGAAATGAGCAAGCAAATGCCTGCATTGGGAACCTTAAGGGTCCTAAGACACTGTGAGCTCCCCTGAGCCCTGGCTTCTGTTGGAGACGGTGTCCCTGTGCTGTGGAGGGCCTTGCTTCTAGCTGGGTGGCCCTGGGAGCTGTGAGTGTCCCCAGCAGTGGGAGGCACCTTCATTGGGTCCCAGATGCCCAGAAGGCAGACTTTTTTTTAATCTTCCTTCTTGCTTCTGCCACTTCCTGGCTATATGTTTCTGGGCAAGTTAATTAACCTTCGTGTGTTCTATTTTACTGTAAGATGGAGATAATAATAGTACTCAAATAATTCAGCTATTGTGTGGATAAAATAACATAAAGAGCATTAAGTCAGCAAGCATTCAACACAAGTCATTTTAAAAAAAACATTGCTGGGCCGGAGGGTTAGCTCAGTGGTTCCGGCGCCTGCCTTGCAAGCGCAAGGACCTGAGTTCGATCCCCGGTTACCACATATAATGCTGGGCGTGGTGGCTCACGCCTGTAATCCCAGCACTCGGGAGGCAGAGACAGGAGGATTGCTGAGTTCGCGGCGGCTTGCCTGGGCACCATAGTGAGCTCAGGGCCAG
>PVIC010022675.1:0-21945 GCA_004025085.1 Thryonomys swinderianus
ACAAGCACAGGATACAAAGAAGCAATTCACAGGCACATAAATGTCAGCTCTCCCCCAACAAAAACAAAAGGTGCTCGTCCTCATTAATTAAAAAAATTATATTAGGAAACAATGAAATTTGATTTTTTTCCTCTGTTACACTGGCAGACGAGAGATTACCAATTTCCAAATAGGGGAGGGATAGAGATGTGGACACAACATTCTTCTTGACCTTGGGGAAGGACACGATTTTCTCTAATATAAACAACAATTCTTTAAATTATGTACTGAAAATAAATTACAATAAATAACTTTTTTTTTTTGAGACAGCGTCTCGCTTTGTAGTTCAGGCTGGCCCTGAGCTCACTATGTAGCCCAGGCAAACCTGGAACTCAGCAATCCTCCTGCCTCTGCCTCCCGAGTGCTGGGATGACAGGCGTGAGCCACCACGCCCGGCATTGTGGTATGTGGCACTGATTGCTGGTGGGCGTGAGTCACCACGCCCAGAATTACTGTATATGTTACTGGGGATCAAATCAGGGACTTGTGCTTGCTAGGCAGGCACCAGAACCACTCGGCTAAATCTCCGGCCCAAAAATTAAAATCTCAATAGGCCATTGTGTTAAAGAGACTAGATTTCTTAAAATATTTCAGGATGGGCACAATTTAATAAAACCAAAATGTAAAATATTCACATGAACAATTCAGCAATTATATTCTGAGGAATCTAACACATCAAGCTAAAAAGATGACAGAAAGAAATGGATAGATGATTGATGATTTTTATTTACTTTTATTCTTTCAGTATTTTCCCTTTAATAAATACATTTTTAGGTATACATTATGATCACATTCATCACTGAGAATTTGCACCTATACGTGATATATCTTCATTCTCATTTTCCCATCCCCCTGCCCTTCCTACAATCCCAGACCCCTCTATATAGGGGTATATATAATGCTTTGTTCCCATTTTCTGTTTTTACCATCAAATTTTTTCCTCCCCCTCTTTGCCCTCCATCTCCCCTTTCCCCTTGAACATTTTCTTCCTATTTCACCCATCATACATTCTGGACCTCATTTACACCTTCAGTTTCTCATGCTTCCTTTGTTTTTTTGGAGAGGGTCTCACTACATAGTTCAAGCTGGGTTTGAACTTACTATGTGGTTCAGGCTGACCTCAAACTTGTAGCAATCCTCCTGCCTCAGCCTTCCAAGTGCTAGGATTACAAGCATACATCAACACTCCTGGCTGATGATAGAGATACTCAGACACGCAGATCTACTTACACATAAGGATATTTTTTGCAATATTGTTTGTAATAGCAAAACCTTAAAAAAAAAACTTAAGCTCTCATCAATGGAAAAATAAATACTTTTGTGGTCACATAGTGGAAAGCTATACAGAATTAAGAGTAAACAGATTGCTACACATAACACTGTGAATGGATCTCACAAAGAGAATATTGAGCCAGAGAACATCTTGTATAAACCTGTTTCTGTAATGTTCACGAAGGGCTACAAGTCAGAACAGAGGAAACAGCTAGCAAAGCTGTTCATGATCCACCACTTGACCTAGGTGTGGGTTACCTTGGCATGTTCACCTCGGGAGAATACCTTAAACTATCCAGTTAGGGGCCGGAGGGTTAGCTCAGTGGTTCCAGCGCCTGCCTCGCAAGCACAAGGTCCTGAGTTTGGTCCTCAGTAACCACATATAATGCTGGACGTGGAGACATGCCCACCAACAATCAACACCACATACCACAATGCTGGACGTGGTGGCTCACGCCTGTGATCCCAGCACTCGGGAGGCAGAGACAGGAGGATTGCTGAGTTCGCAGCGGCTTGCCTGGGCACCATAGTGAGCTCAGGGCCAGCCTTAACTACAAAAGCGAGACCCTGTCTCAAAAAGCAAAAAATAAAAAATAAAAAAAAACTATCCAGTTAGGAATTATACTTCAGAAAACACCTGTGGCATAGGGCTATAATCCCACCATCTGGGAGGCTCAGGCAGGAAGACTGTTTGAAGACAGCCTGAACTATGTAGCAAATCTGAGGGCAGCCTGAGACACATAGAGAGATCCTGTCTCCAAAGAAAAAATTTACCAAAACATAATGCAAAAGCATACCCCAATAAGCATGCCAACTGCATGTGCAGAAATGTATAAATATATTCATTCCCACATTTATTTTTAAGTTGATTTTATCAATACATTATAGACGTAGTGCCAGACATGGTGGCTCACGCCTGTAATCCCAGCACTCGGGAGGCAGAGACAGGAGGACTGCTGAGTTCCAGGCTTGCCTGGGCTACATTGTGAGCTCAGAGCCAGCCTGAAATACAAAGTGAGACCCTGTCTCCAAAAAAAAAAAAAATTACATTATAGACGTTGTGATCACAACTGATATTGAGAATTTTGTATCACTACATGACTCGACTTAATTCTCACTTTTCCCATTCCCCTGCCCGCCAAGTGCCCACCCCATATATATATATATAAACTTTGTTTTCTCTTTTTTTTTCTCTCTTTTTTCTTTTTGAGACAGGGTCTCACTTTGTAGTTCAGGCTAGCCCTGAGCTCACTATGTAGCCCAGGCAAGCCGCGAACTCAGCAATCCTCCTGTCTCTGCCTCCCGAGTGCTGGAATTACAGGCGTGAGCCACCATGCCCAGCTGTTTTCTCTTTTAATGATCAAATTTTTTCTTTCCATTCTTTTCTTTCGACAGGGTCTTGTTTTGTAGTTCAGGCTGGCCCTGAGCTCACTATGTACCCCAGGCAAGCCTCAAACTCAGCAATCCTCTTGCCTCTGTCTCCCAAGTGCTGGGGTTATAGGTGTGAGCCACCAAACCCAGCATTTGTGGTATGTGGTACTGATTGCTGGTGTGTGTGAATCACCGCTCCTGATATTGTTGTATGTGGTTACTGGGGATTGAACCAGGGACCTTGTGCTTGCTAGGCAGGCGCCGGAACCACTGAGCTAAATCTCTGGCCTTTCTTTCCCTTCTCTACTTATCCCTACCTTCCCTTTTTCATTCTTCCATTTAAAAAAAAATGACATGGAGTTTTTCATACCAGTATAACAGATATCAGTATATATCATTAGGAACAAACATGAAGATACACATCAATTATAAGGAATGAAATCCTATTCTATTAAGAAATGATTATATGTGGGTATGTAAATAAATAAGTAGATCAAAAATGTTACAGAGGTGGGCCGGAGATGTAGCTCAGTGGTTCCGGCGCCTGCCTCACAAGTGCAAGGTCCTGAGTTCCATCCTGATGACCACATACAATACTGGGTGTGGTGGCTCACGCCCACCAACAATCAATACCACGTACCACAGTTCAGGGTGTGGTGCCTCACGCCTGTCATCCCAGCACTCGGGAGGCAGAGGCAGGAGGATTGCTGAGTTCCAGGCTTGCCTGGGCTACATAGTGAGCTCAGGGCCAACCTGAACTACAAAGCGAGACCCTATCTCAAAAAAAAAAAAGTTATAGAGGCATAAAAAAATGACTCGAAAGATATCCCCAAACTGTTAAAAAAAAAAGTCACCATTCCTGTGCTAGGCATGGTGGCACATGTTTGAAATCCCACCACATGGGAGGCTGAGGCAGGAGGATTTCCAATAGTTTGAGACCAGCCTACGGTATACAGCCATGCCAAACTAGAGAAGAGACCCTGTCTCAAAAAATAAAATGAGGGCTAGAGGTTTAGCTCAGTGGTTCCGGCACCTAATTTTCAAGCACAAGGTCCCTGGTTCAGTCCAGGGTAAACACATACAATACCGGGCATGGTGACTCACACCCAATTAGTACCACATACCACAGTGCTGGGTGTGGTGGCTCACTCCTGTAATCCCAGCACTCAGGAGGCAGAGGCAGGAGGATTGTTGATTTCAAGGCTTGCTTGGGCTACATGTGAGCTCAGGACTAGCCTGAACTACAAAGCGAGACCCTGTCTCAAAAAAAAAAAAAAAAAAAAAAAAAAAGAAAAAGAAAGTTGGGGATTTAGCTGAAGTGTTTCTGTGTATACCTTTAGAAGCACAAGGGCCAGAGCTCCACCGCTGGTACTGCGAAAACAAAACAAAACAGAACAAAAAAACAAAACAAAAAGTCACTGTTCCAAAGAGCCCGAGGTGCTTAACTAGGCTTTACTGAGCCCAGGAAGAAACAGACCCGTGTGGAGCAGGGTCGATCCTGGGCCGTCAGGATCAGAGTGGCCAGAAGGCCCACGGCCAGGTCAAGCCCTGACCGAAGGGACCAAAGCCACAGCAGGGAGGACAGGAGCCCCAGCCCACCACCCAGGACCTGACGCCCCCTGCGGTGGGAGGGCACAGGAGGCCAGGGGACAGCCCTACCTGCCCTGGAGGGCCAGTGAAGACAGGCACAGGGTGTAGACACGCAGGGATCACAAAGGCAGCCGCGGCCCAGAACCATCTGGGGTCAGAGCTCGGCCACTAAATCTGGCCCCAGGGGACACGCTGTGAATTCGGCATTGACACTTCGGGCTCCAGCTCCTGGCAGCTGGAGCCAGTCCCCTGCGGGATACATCCAGGAGGCAGAGCTGGGTCAGCGGCCTGCCTCTGCGTGCGGCTGCCCGTCCACCCCCACCCACCCCAGCACCCCAGCTGTGCCCCTCCCTTTCCCCCTCCTTCCTCAGCTGCCCACTCCGGCCCCCGGGCTCTACGTGCCCCGGAGCTTCACCCCGAATACTGGAGAGCAGCAAAGTGTGAGGACGGGGCAGTGGGAGCTGAACAGTTGGGGTCCTGGGTTCAAGTCCAAGAAGGTCGAGCCAGATGTGCTGGATTATTCCGAGCAGCTTGAAACAAGCGAGCGATTGTCCAAGGGGAGGGGTCAGCAGTCAGTGACTGGGACTTTCCTGTGGGCCAGGTTGAGTTCTTATACCTGGGTGAGGTGTGCAGCCCTGTCTCCATTTTACAGATAGAGAGACTGAGGCTCAAAGGAAACTCGCCCACGCTCACCCTCACCTACAGCTTGGACTCTGGAACCCAGAAAGATTTAGCTTTTGAACTTGCCCCTGCTGCCTGTATAGTCTTGGGCAAGTCGTTAACCTCACTAAACTTCAGTGTCCTCATCTCCGTAGATGATATTAAACTAATACCCAATTTTAAAAATTGTCACATTGAAAAGGGTATAATGTTCAAAACTCTTAGCATGGTGTCTGGCACAGAAGGGCCTTGTAAATATTAAGAGTGATTTAATTATCTGACTGATGAGAAGTTGCATTGCCTAAGAGCTAGGGGGCCAGGAAAAGTTTGTAACTTTCCCAGATCAAGCCAGGGTGGCTTCCCGAAAAACTCAGCATTCTGTCTCCCATAACAAAACTGGGGGGTGGGGCATGGAGCGTGCTGCAGAAGCTGAGGCACTGGGGGCAGACAGCGCCTCCGTCGTCAGTCGTCATCGGGGTGGGCCTGAGGTCAGCTCAGGTCTGAGCACCGGCCAGACTCCAACTCCCGTTCTCAGAGGATGTCTCAACAGTGTGCTTGGGCACCTTGGGTGATAAACAGGTTGTCACCCTCCGAGCCCCAAGTGAACCTGATCAGTTCTGGCAGGAGGAGCGGAGAGCAGGCCGGCTATAAATACTCCGTGACTCAGACCCCTGTGGTATTGAAAGCACTGCTGGTGTTTATGGTCCTGTTGCTCCTGGGACGCTTCCAGCTCCAGGGAGGGTCTGGGCCACCCTGGACTCCGACCTCCCGCCTTCTCTGCCTGGGCAGGTTTGGGGCCTGGCTCTTATCCTGTCTAACAGGGAACTTTGGGAGGCCTGCTCAGCCCTGAGGGGTTCCAGTCAGAGTGGGAATGAAACCGATTGTCTCTCCCTACCTGTGCCAGGTGGGCCGGAGGTGTCATGGTCTGAGGTTGGTCACCCAGGTTTGGGGGGCCAGAAAAATGAGGACTCCTGTTCGTTTCCTACCTTAACTAGCTGTGTGCCTTGAAGCCAGTCGATTCACTTGTCTGAGCCTCAGTTTCCTGGACTGTCAAATGGGGGTAATAATGGAACTTTCTCCACAAGCTTGACCTAAGGAGAAGAGATAAAAACATACAGGAAAGCCGGGCTTGGTGGCTCACGCCTGTAATCCCAGCACTCGGGAGGCAGAGACAGGAGGATTGCTGAGTTCGAGGCTTGCCTGGGCTACATAGTGAGCTCAGTGCCAGCCTCAACTACAAAGCGAGACCCTGTCTCAAAAAAAAAAAAAAAAACGTACAGGAAGTGCTTACCATGGAGACCAGCATGGAGTAAACTCTCAGTTAATGAGCAAGACTATGTTATAAATTAAACTATCTGTTTAAAGGTCTTCAAAACAGGGATAGTTGGAGGATCTGTATTCTGTCAGAGAGCTACACAAGGAGCCGGTGGTTACCCCAAAACTCTGCCTATCTCTCTGCTTCACAAATACAGAGAGCCAAGCTATGAAAACAAACAGACGGTCCCTCAAAATATGGGCCTGTCATTTATCAAATACCGACTGTGTGCCAGCTCTGCCACTGACGCCATCATCCTTTTGACTCTCTAGCACCCACCAGGCACAACTGCCCCCGCACCGTGTGCTACATCTACACACACAACAGTAACTGATGGCAGAGTGGGATCTGAGCTTGGGTCACGGCCCCTCCAAGGCTGTGGTGCAGGGGGAACTCAAGAGGAAAGATCGGGCTTTGTGCAAGACCCCTTGCCCCAAGACTGTGGAAAGGACTTCTAAACTTGCAACCACTCAGAACTGTCTTCTTCTTGGCTTTGAATGCTTACTGAACAGCATCCTACCTCAGGGCCTTTGCACATGCTGTGTACTCAGCTTAACACACTCTTCCTCTGCTCAGTTGAGAGCTATCACATCTTCAATGAAGCCCACTCAACACCTGTTTGGTTCTTTTCTAATATTTATCACAACCTGTAATTGTCTTACCAATTGGTTTCTTTATTAAATGTTAGCCACCCCCCTACATGCACACAAAGAAAATATCTGTCCAGTGATAACTGGACAAGATGGGCTTGTTCAACGCTGTAGTTATCACTCCCAGAACAGCACCTGCCATGCAGTAGGAGCTTAGCAAATATTTGTGGAGCGAACGACCCGGTCCCATCTGTCTCCTCATATCCTATTTTCTCTGATTTTAGCGCCACCGTGACGCGGGGAGCAGCGTTCCCCACTGGTGTCCATCGCGCCGTTCTTTGCACCCGTGTGTGTCCCGAGGAACGCCCTCTGCTCCCTGCCCACCAACCCGGAGCAAGGACTCCTGCTGCCCACCCAAGACCACTGCCAAGGGAACGAACTACACAGCTATGCAGCACAGCCCTGCACCGGGCACTGCACCAACCACTGCCACCTGCATGTAAGAAGCAAGTCGCTCACGTTTCTGGACCCAGTCACCCCTCACCCCGGCCTGTTAACTCCATACTTGGAATTTTACCCAAAGAAATAATTCAAAGCAGAGAAAAACCTCAAATACTCCAAGCTGCACTCTCGAAGAATTATGTAAGATAGAAGGAGAAACTCAAAACAGCAAAGATGTTAGATGTTGATCACAACAAAATCCAGTGCTTAACAATAGCTTGAACAAGACGGGCCTCGCACAGGGTAGAAGCTGTGGTTAAGAGGACAGGCTCCACGGGCCGGAGATTTAGCTCAGTGGTTCCGGTGCCTGCCTAGCAAGCGCCAAGGCCCTGGTTCAATCCCAGGTAATCACATACAACAATACTGGGCGTGGAGACTCACACCCACCGGCAATCAGTACCACATACCACAATGCCAGGCGTGGTGGTTCACGCCTGTCATCCCAGCACTCCGGAGGCAGAGGCAGGAGGATTGCTGAGTTCCAGGCTTGACTGGGCTACATAGTGAGCTCAGGGCCAGCATAAACTACAAAGTGAGACCCTGTTTCAAAAAACACAACAAAACAAAAAATCAGAGCATGGGCTCCAGACTCTTGGCTTCACCACTTACTCAATGATCTCAAACCAGTGACCTAACTTCTTTTAGCCTCAGTTTTTTCATCTGTAAAATGGGGCGGATAGTTTCCTACCCCATAGGACAATCGTTGTTGTTATAACCTTTTTATCTATTATAACTGAGATTTAAGAAGCATACAAATAAATATGCAAATAATATTTTGAAAATATGAATTTTTCAAAAAATATGCATGTTCGTGTAACCAGCAAATAGAGTGATTTTGAGGGTTACATGAGCCATAGGGCAGTCCCAGGTTGGCACAGATAAGGATGTCAGTGTTCTCTCCTCCATGCTTGGGCTTCACAGTGCTAAGCCCTGGACAAGGAGGTTTTTATTTAATCCTTACAGTCATTCCATGAGGTAAGTACTAATATTACCCTTGTTTCAAGTGAAGATACTGAAATTCAGAGAAGATAAATATACTGGCCAACATCACAAAGTTAGGACGTGACACAGATGAGAGAAGAATCCAAGTCTTTTGCCAAAACTTTCCTCCAAACCCCCTTGAGATAGGGGCTGTCCATGATTTCTATTGCAACAGTGGCTAAGAAGAAAAATGAAATGAAAAGGACACTCCGTGACCAATTTAGTAAACTGCAGGCTACTGAATTCTCAATTGATTAGATACGTATCTACTGAATACCTAGAATGTGCCAGGTTATATTCTAAGGACTGAAGGTGGAAACGAAGTGAGAAAAGTTCCCTTTTCTCCTCTTGAAGCTTTATTTTGGTGGGAGAAGACAGATTTAAAATAAGTAAAGAAAAAAAATCAAAAAGGTAAAGATAAATTCTTTTTTTTTTTTTTGAGACAGGATCTTGTTTTTTGTAGTTCAGGCTGGCACTGAGCACACTATGTACCCTAGGCAAACCTGGAACTCAGAAATCCTCCTGCCTCTTCCTCCCAAATCCTGGGATTACAGAGGTGAGCCACCATGCCCAGTATTGTTGTTGTATGTGGTTACTGGAATGAACCAGGGACCTTGAGTTTGCTAGGCAGGCACCAGAACCACTGAGCTAAATCTCCAGCCCAGTTAAGATAGATTCTGATGCAATAAATGCTATTTTAAAAATTACCCAGGCCGGAGGATTAGCTCAGTGGTTCCGGCGCCTGCCTCGCAAGCACAAGGTCCTGAGTTCGATCCCCGGAAACCACATACAACGCTGGGCGTGGAGACTCACACCCACCAACAATCAATACCACATACCACAGTGCCGGGTGTGGTGGCTCACGCCTGTCATCCCAGCACTCGGGAGGCAGAGACAGGAGGATTGCTGAGTTCGAAGCTTGCCTAGGCTACATAGTGAGCCCAGAGCCAGCCCGAACTACAAAGCGAGACCCTGTCTCAAAAAAAAAAATAAAAAATAAAAAACTACCCAAGGGCCAGAGATTTAGCTCAGTGGCACCGTCCCTACCTTGCAAGCGCAAAGTCCTGAGTTTGATCTCCAGTACAGAGTAGGGGAGACCAAACTTCCCAAATCAGGTGTGCATGGTGGTACACACCTATTGTCCCGGCCCTCTGGTAGGATGAGGGAGGAGAATCTCAAGTCTAAGCCCAGCCTGGGCAACATAGAGATTTAGCAAAACTCTGTCTTTAAACAAATAAACAAATAAGGGCTAGGGATGAAGCTCAGTGTGAATGCTCTGCGTTCAATTCCCAATACTGGAAAAAAAATTAAATTCGAAATAAAAAAAATAAAGGCCAGGGGTGTCTCTCACTGCAAAGGCCCTGAGTTAAGAGATTTAATTGCTAGTATCAGAAAAACAATGAAGAAAGAAGAAAGAAAATACATCAAGACAACGTGATGGAGAGGCACTTGCAACTCAGTGACTGCTCTAGGTAGGATGCTCAGGAAGAGGTCCTCACCTGACCGGATCTGACAGCTCCGCAGCATGTGAGGGCAGGCTCCAGGGCAAACTGGGGAAGGGATAATCCCAGCCGAATGGCAGCGAGCTTGACAGACAGAATATTACACAGACATTCACATTTTGTGAGAGTGTTCAAAGCTACTCTTCCCAGAACAAACCAAGGCTGGAGGGTACAGGTGGTGTCGGAATCCACACAGTGGGTACACACCTATCTTCCTAGCACTTGGGAGGCTGAGGCAGGAGAGATACTGTGAGCTCAAGGCAGTCTGGCTATATAGTGAACCTGTAATTCCAGAATTCTGGGAGGCTGAGGCAGGAAGATGGCAAGTTTGATTCCAGCCTGGGCCACTTAGCAAAAAATTAAAATACAAGGGCTGGAGATTTAGTTCAGTGGTTCCAGCGCCTGCCTAGCAAGCGCAAGGTCCCTGGTTTGATCCCCAGTAACCACAAACAACAATATCAGGCATGGTGACTCACGCCCACCAGCAATCAGTACCACATACTACAATGCTGGGTGTGATGGCTCACACCTGTAATCCCAGCACTCGGGAGGCAGAGGCAGGAGGACTGCTGACTTTGAGGCTTGCCTGGGCTACATAGTGAGCTCAGTGCCAGCCTGAACAACAAAGTGAGACCCTGTCTCAAAAAAAAAAAAAAGGAAACAAAGCTTATGTGTATAGGAGGTAGAGATTTGGGGGCAGAGGGATGGGAAAAATGAGAATTAAGTTTTGTCAGGTACTAGTACAAATTTTCAGTGTCAATTGTGATCATAATGTGAATATAAAAATGTACCAATAAAATGGATTTTAAAAAAGGAAAAGGTAAAAAAAGATTAAAAAACCTACATAAGAATCCATCTTTCTTTCTTTTTTTTCTTCCTTATTTCTCTCTTTCTTTCTTCCTTTCTTTCTATTTTTTGAGGCAGGTCTCACTTTGTAGTTCAGGCTGGCCCTATGTAGCCCAGGCTGGCCTGGAACTCACAGCAATCCTCCTGCCTCTCTCTCCCAAGTGCTGGGATTATAGGCATGAGCCACCACATTCAGCGTTTTTTTTTTTTTTTTTTTTTTTTTTGAGACAGGGTCTCGCTTTGTAGTTCAGGCTGGCCCTGAGCTCACTATGTAGCCCAGGCAAGCCTCGAACTCAGCAATCCTCCTGCCTCTGCCTCCCGAGTGCTGAGATTACAGGCGTGAGCCACCACCGCCCGGCACTGTGGTATGTGGTATTGGTTGCTGGTGGGCGTGAGTCACCACACCCAACATTGTATGTGGTTACCGAGATCGAACTCAGGACCTTGCGCTTGCAAGGCAGGCACTAGAACCACTGAGCTAAATCTCCAGCCCGGCCTTTCTTTCTTTTTTAAATAAACTGAGCTCATTGGTACATTTTAGGAATACATTATGGTCACATTCCTCATTTGCAATTTGTACCTGTATATAATATATCTTGATTCTTATTTTTTCCCTTTTTCTTGCCCTCTCTCCAACCTCCCCCCAAAAATACATAAATTTTATTTTCATTTTTTTCCTTTTTACCATCCAATTTTTTTCCTTCCTTTCATTGCTTTCCTCTCCCCCCACCCAGTTACCATTTCCCTTTGAACATTTTCTTCATATTTCATACATTTTGAAACTCACTTATACCTTTAGTTTTCCGCATCACAGTAGATCACACAGATATACATCTATGTCCTATTTATTTCACTTATGAGTTGGCCTCAAGGTGCATCCATTCAACTATAAATGTCTCTCATTTGTCATAAGCCTCTAGTAGCAACTAAGGAAGCAACTAGGACATCCTTCAGCAGTTGAATGGATAAATAAATTTTGATACATCCAGACAATAGATTGTTATTCAGTGGTAAAAAGAGGAGAGCTTGCCGGGCGTGGTGGCTCACGCCTGTCATCCCAGCACTCGGGAGGCAGAGACAGGAGGATTGCTGAGTTCGAGGTTTGCCTGGGCTACATAGTGAGCTTAGAGCCAGCCTGAACTACAAAGCGAGACCCTGTCTCAAAAAAAAAAAAAAAAAATGTGAGCTACCAGCCATGAAAAGACACGGAGGAATTTAAAGTGTAGATTACTGAGGGAAGCCAATCTGAAAAGGGTACATACCATACGATTCTGCAGATAGAAAACTACAGAGACAGTAAAAAGATCAGTGGTTTTCAGGAAGAGAAAGGGAAGACTAGGTAAGGGAAACAGCTCAGTGTTACAGCCAAGTGCTACAGCTCCAGCAATTTGAAGACCCGAGAAACGTTAAGTTACTTGAAGAGATGGAGAAAAACCTTTATTAGGAGCCTGGCTCGGAGGAGTTAGACCCCTAGGAACTCTGTGTGCCCAGCGGAAATGGGAACAGCTTATATAAAGATCTAGGAGGTGGGGGAGGGAACCATATGCTGGGCCAGCACGCTGGCAGAAATGGAGGGGGCGGAGTTAACACATCGTTCTTGAAATGTTTGGTCGGAACAGCTCAAACAGGGAACATTTTGATAGGCTGTGCGGGAACACCATGCAGTACAAACGGTTCCATTTCTGGAACAGAACATTTTATAGAAAACATTTTATGAGAGAGCAAGGGCCAAGTCTTGCCCTATGCATTACCATACCATCAGAGGAGCGGTAAGGAAACACTTCTTTTTTCTTTCTTTCTTTTTTAAGGAAACTATTCTATAGGACACTATCAAAGTGATCATCTTTGTTCAAACCGAACTATGTCTTCTGGGGGTAAGTGCTGATGTACACTTGGGCTCTGGGCGATAATGACCCAAATTTGACCCATTGGGGGATGTCAATCACAAGGGACACACTACAAGTGTTCAGGCAAGGAGTGTAGCTGTGAACCTAAAGCAATTCTTTTTAAAAATGCTATTGCAGGGCCGGAGATTTAGCTCGGTGGTTCCAGTGCCTGCCTAGCAAGCGCAAGGTGCCTGGTTCGATCCCCGGTAACCACATACAACAATACCAGGCATGGTGACTCACACCCACCAGCAATCAGTACCACATCCCACAATGCTGGGCATGGTGGCTCACGCCTGTAATCCCAGCATTTGGGAGGCAGAAGCAGGAGGGTTGCTGAGTTCAAGACTTGCCTGAGCTACATAGTGAGCTCAGGGCTAGCCTGAACTACAAAGTGAGATCCTGACTCAAAAAAAAAAAAAAAAAGCTATTGCAAATAAGCCGTGGTGGCACATGCCTGTTGTCCCAACCTGGGCAATGTGGTTACTTAGCAAGACCCCATCTCAAATAAAAGAGGGGCTGAGGATACAGGGGAAAGTCCCTGGGTCCAATCTCCAGCACCATGTGTGCACACAGTACACGCACACACGCACACACACAGAGGCTATTACTCTTTTTTTTTTTTTTTTTTTTTGCTTTTTTGGAGACAGGGTCTCACTTTGTAGTTCAGGCTGGCCCTGAGCTCACTATGGTGCCCAGGCAAGCTGCCGCGAACTCAGCAATCCTCCAGTCTCTGCCTCCCGAGTGCTGGGGTGACAGGCGTGAGCCACCACGCCCGGCATTGTGGTATGCGGTGTTGATTGCTGGTGGGCGTGAGTCTCCACGCCCAGCATTGTATGTGGTTTCCGGGGATTGAACTCAGGACCTTGCGCTTGCGAGGCAGGCGCTGGAACCACTGAGCTAACCCTCCGGCCCAGAGGCTATTACTCTTATCCTTTCACCTTCAGCATGCGAGGACACAGCAAGAAGGCCTCCCCAAGTGCCAACACCTCAATAGTGGATTTTCAGGCCTTCAGTACTCTCCCAGGCACAGGGAATCAAAGATGCTCGCTCGGCCTCCAGCCTTAGGAAGCTCACCGGGTATGGTGGTGCATGGCTGTTATCCCAGCACCTGGGATCACCACAAGTTCCAGGCCAGCCTGGGCTACGCAGTGATCTCAAAGTCAGCCTTCACGACATAGTGAGACTCTGTCTCAAAAAACCAAAAGCGGCAGCAGCTCACTCCCCGGTAGAAGGATTGATGTTGGAGAGTTCCCTAAGATGGGACATGGAACAGGTACAACCAAACACCTGGACATTATCGCAAAACATTGCATGTGAATCATACACAAACAGAAGACTTGGAAGGTGTGGACAGAAAGGCAAGCCATCTAAGCACCTGCCTATCGGCCACAGTCAGAAGCCACACAGTGATGTCTGGTGCGTTCCAGACAGCAGCGGCATCACCTGCTGGTCACATGAAGGAATGAGCTCTGAGGTGACTCCAGACCTCAGCCCCCAAGATGCCCCGCTGATGCCCCCTGAACCTTGCCCAGCTGGAGATACATGAGCAGAAAAGTTCATGACACAGCAATGGCTTGTAGTGTCACCACGGAAGCCTAGAACCCCTTGATACCTGTGTGTTTTTGTGGGGAGTCTTTGGACAAATTATTTTTCTCTAGGGCTTATTTTCCTCAGGGTAAAATTGAACAAGAATTGTTTATGTCATGGAAACCACGTGAATTCAAGATAATGCACACAAGGTGTGCTTTTCGTGACTGTCTTCCATGCCACATAGTATTAAAAATGAATGAATACATAGAAGCTATTAATTTTTAAAAATCAGTATGAGAGGGCCGGAGATTTAGCTCAGTGGTTCTGGTGCCTGCCTCGCAAGCACAAGGTCCTGAGTTCGATCCCCAGTAACCACATACAATGCTGGGTGTGGTGACTCACACCCACCAGCAATCAATAGCACATACCACAGTGCCAGGCGTGGTGGCTCACGCCTGTAATCCCAGCACTTGGGAGGCAGAGGCAGGAGGATTGCGGAGTTCGAGGCTTGCCTGGGCTACATAGTGAGCTCAAGGCCAGCCTGAACTACAAAGCAAGACCCTGTCTCAGAAAAAAAAAAGAAAAGAAAAAAAGAAAAAAAATCAGTATAAGAAAACAAGCAGCTTGGTGCAGTGGCACAAGCCTAGAATCCCAGCTACTTGAGAGGGTGAGGCAGGATTAAAAGTCTGAAGCCAACCCGGACAATTTGGTAAGACCTTCAATTTTTTTTGAGACAGGGTCCCACTTTGTAGTTCAGGCTAACCCTGAACTCACTATGTAGCCCAGGCAAGCCTCGAACTCAACAGTCCTCCTGCCTCTGCCTCCCGAGTGCTGGGATTACAGGCATGAGCCACCACGCCTGGCACTGTGGTGTGTGGTACTGATTGCTGGTGGATATGAATCACCACGCCCAGTATTGTTGTATGTAGTTACCAGGGATCAGAACCAGGGACCTTGTGCTTGCTGGGCAGGCACTGGAACCACTGAGCTAAATCTCCAGTCCTGTCTCAAATTTTTTAAAAGGGCTGTGGCTGTAGTTCCTTGGCAGTCTCTGCCTACCGTAATGTGTGAGGCCTAGGTTCTATCCCCAGCACCTCCAAGCCAGACAAGCACTGATTACCTCTGGTGGAGTGTGGGAAATTCCTGGAAAGTTTGCTCCCTTGAGTTCCGGCACAAGCTTATGTGTGGAAAGACAGGCTGGACTGCAAGCACCCGTTATGTACTGGACATCGACTCCACACTAATTCCTGTGCTTTAGATACACAATCCCACTTGTTCTTTCCACGAGCAAAAGAAAACCTTCATATTATGTGAGTGTTTAAAGCCACTGTTCCCAGAGAGACTGAGGCTGAAGGGTGCAAGTGGCGCCATGTGAGTCCAGAGTCTGGTCTTCAAACCATCCCGGCTGCTTGGGGCTCTCTGAGCCTCTTCTAACTCTGCCAGGCCACAGTTCCGCCCGCGATTTGGTTTTTCTGGACGGCTGGCTCTCTTGGGCGAGGAATCCCTGGAAGCACAGAGCTGTGCCCTTTGGGAATGGAGAAGAGGCTTCCTGGAACCTGATTTCACACAGGAATTTCACACCTTCCCAGCCCCGGGCTGCAGGTGGAGGGTGTCTGGCAAGAAGGGACCAGCACGGCCTGCTAGGCCAAGCCGGTTGCCGAGTTGCTGCTCCTCCTCCCAGGGAGAGCCCAGCAGTTCCTCCTCCTGCCCTGCCGCTTCCCAGCCCACCCACCGACCCTCCCTGAAGCTGGCCCACTCTGCCCACGTCCGTGCTGATAAGAAGGGCGCCCCTCCCCCCTCTGCCGCTGCCAAGACCTGTGAGTGCCATCAGCCCATCATCCAGAGCTTTTGTGCCTCACAGAGAACCAAGGTGGCCGGGCAACCGTCACCATAGCTACTCTGTTTGGAGTGCTTTAAGGTTCCACATCGTAAAGCCAAATCCCGCCTCCCCCTGCGCCCTGTTGTGGCCAGTCCTCCGGCCATCCCCTGAGGTCCTGTTAGCATCTCCATTTCATATTTGGAGAAACTGAGCCCTCTCGAGAGGTCACGCAGCTTGCCCTGGGCCACAGTGAGTGCGCAGCAGGTGGGTGCTCAACTCCTATTCGCCCACAGCCGTAAGCCTATAAGCCCTTGGCCTCTGCCCTCCTGGGAGTGATGAAAGCCAAGGAAAGGTGTCCCGCGCAGGCGCTGCATAGTATACACCATGGCCCGGTTTCCCTCACTTCCAGGAAGCCGGGGCAGCAGAGGGAGGATTAGCTTCCAGGAAGCCACTTTTCTCATGGGTGGACAGAGGACTGGGCCTGTCACCTCAGGCCTGTGACAGCCACAGGACAGAGACAGGGCCAGCCTGGGAGAGGGTGCTGGCCAGGCATCTGCGGTAGAGGATCAGGTGACGGAGACACCTGTCCCTGCCCAGGAAACACAGCTTTTCTCGTGGCAGGCAGGGCCCTGGCACCTCTGCACCCCGCTGTCTTCCAGTCCTGGGTCCCATTCCTCTGAAGGCTGCACCACTCTGGGTCTCACAGGAGGCATCGGATCTCACAGGGACAGAAGAGTAAATAAGGACCAAAATGTGTAACAGATACTGGGCAATGAGAAGACATGTTCAAATGAGAAGTGGAACAAGAGGGGGAGTCAGGAACAAGTAAAGGAGGGATAAGAGAAGAGAATAGAAGGGGGAAATGGAAAAAAAAAATTTTGTGAATAAAAAGAAGAGGGGTTGGGCCAGAGATTAGCACAGTGGTTCCAGGGCCTGCCTAGCAAGTGCAAGGTCCTGAGTTTGATCCCTGGTAACCACATACAACAACACCGGGTGTGGTGACTCATGCCCACCAGCAATCAGCACCACACACCACAAATGCTGGGCTTGATGGCTCAAACCTGTAATCCCAGCACTCGGGAGGCAGAGGCAGGAGGATTGCTGTGAGTTCAAGGCTTGCCTGGGCTACATAGTGAGCTCAGGGCCAGCCTGAACTACAAAGCAAGACCCTGACTCAAAAAAACAAAGAAAGAGCCGGGCGTGGTGGCTCATGCCTGTAATCCCAGCACTCGGGAGGTAGAGACAGGAGGATTGCTGAGTTTGAGGTTTGCCTGGGCAACATAGTGAGCTCAGAGCCAGCCTGAACTACAAAGCGAGACCCTGTCTCAAAAAAAAAAAAAAAAAAAAAAGAGGGGCTGAAGAGAGGGGAGAGGAATGAGAAAACAAAGATGAGCCAACATGTATCATGAACAGGTACAAATTACCTATGATGAATGTTATCACTAGGTACCTCTAAAATATACCAATATAAATAGTATTTCCTCCTTTAAAAAACATAAAAACAAAACAAACATTCTGAAAGGTTTAATAGTAGTCAGGAGAACATTAGGACACATGATTAAAAGTAAATTAAAAGCGGGCCAGAGATTTAGCTCAGTGGTTCCAGCACCTGCCTCCCAAGTTCAAGGTCCTGAGTTCAATCCCCGGTAATGACATACAATGCTGGGCGTGGTGAGTCACGCCCACCAGCAATCAATACCACATACCACAGTGCTGGGCGTGGTGGCTCACGCCTGTCATCCCAGCACTCGGGAGGCAGAGACAGGAGGATTGCTGAGTTCGCTGAGGCTTGCCTGGGCTACATAGTGAGCTCAGGGCCAGCCTGAACTACAAAGCGAGACCCTGTCTCCAAAAAAAAAAAAAAAGTAAATTAAAAGCTACATTCCTTGATTGCCCTTTTTATTTTCTTTCCTCCTCCTCCTCTTTCTTCTTCTTCTTTTTTCCTTTCTTTTGAGACAAAGTCTCGCTATGTAATCCAGGCTGGCCTTAAACTCACAGTGATCCTCTTGCCTCAGCCTCCTGAATGCCGGGATTACAGGCATGCACTACTACACCTGGTGCATTCCAGCCCTTTTAATGATTTTGTTTTATGTTTTTAAAAATAGTATATGTTTGTTTGTTTGTTAATTTTTGAGACTGTGCTCGCTTCGGCAGCACATACACTAAAATTTTTGAGACTGAGTCTCAACACATAACCCAAGCTGGCCTTGAACTCATGGCAATCCTCCTGCCTCAGCCTCCCAAGTGCTCAGATCACAGGTATGTGCTCTCACATCCAGCATGTAGCTGATTTCCTTCTTCCTGCTGAATGTGAATTTATGAGGCTGAATCCCTAGGTGTGCTGGGCCCATGGGGAAAGCCAGCTGTTATGGAATGAACATGATTTGTACTCCTTACCCCTCAACTTCATCTCTGGTCATAAATGAATGGCATTAAGAGATGAGAAACTAATTATAGTGCTTACAAATGGAGCCTTTGGAAAGTGATTGGCATTAGATAACTCTTTAAGAACGAGCACCCATGACTGAAGCACAGGGCTAGAGGGATAGGGACCAGACCACAGGGATATGCACCCCTGTCCAGCAGCAGTACAGCCAGGGGACCCTAGCTGGATCCTATGCCTTGACCCTCTATTTTTCTTTATAAAGTAGCCTGCTTCAAGTATTTCATTATAGTAATGAAAAACTAACATGTAGCTTTAGAATGAAGTCAAAAGGGGAAGGAATGGAGGGGAAGGGGATATAAAAAGAATTAAAATGTGCTGTGCCAAGTATGATGGCGGAAGCCTGTAATCCTAGCACTGAAGAGCTCAAGGCAAAAGGATCTGTGAGCTGGGGACCAGCCTAGGCTACTGGACTACAAAGTGGTTTTAAGACCATCCTGAATTATATAGTGAGGCCTTGTCTCAAAAAAAAAAAAATGTGTTGGGCCGGAGGGTTAGCTCAGTGGTTCCGGCGCCTGCCTCGCAAGCGCAAGGTCCTGAGTTCGATCCCGGGTAACCACATATAATGCTGGGCGTGGAGACAAGCCCATCAACAATCAACACCGCATACCACAATGCGGACATGGTGGCTCACGCCTGTAATCCCAGCACTCGGGAGGCAGAGACGGGAGGATTGCTGAGTTCGCGGCAGCTTACCTGGGCACCATAGTGAGCTCAGGGCCAGCCTGAACTACAACATGAGACCCTGTCTCAAAAAGCAAAAAAAAAAAAAAACGTTCACGAACCAACTCCCCATAATGAGTGTAATTGTTATGTATTGCATCACATACTAATAAAAAAGAATTTCTAAAAGGATGAGGTCACCATCATAGGAAGCAGAACAGAGGAAAGAGTCTTCAGTGGCACATGAGATACTGGATCAAACCCTCCCTGAAGCTAAACCTTCCATCTCCATTCTTCTCAGGCATATGTATCAATTTTTTTTTCTTTTAAGACCATTGGAGCTGAGTTTCCGCTCTTGCAACAGAAACACCCAGAGAGAACAGAGGGGTCACAGGAAGCCCAGCTACCCCAGGACTCACTGAAGAGTGGAGTGAGTCTTTGGTTGGGGATGTCCTTGGGACTTTTCCCAAAGGGCTGTCTCCATGGAGAGGACCAGGAGCCAAAGCTACCAGTATAGTGGCACATGGCCATCTTGGGCTGTAACTGAAACAAACATTTAAGTTTTCTTGCAGCAGCATAGTGGCAGAAATCAAGGTGAACAGTCAAAATGTCAGCACCAGTTGGATCCTTAGAGATGGGCTGGCTGGTCAGGCGCTCACAGGAGACCATGTGGGGAGATGGGCCAGGGCAGGAAGCAGGCTCACTCAAGGTCACACAGCAAGTCTGTGCCAGGGCTGGCGCCCCTAAAAGGGGCTCATCTTGCAGAAATGGGGCCTGGCCAGGAGCTGTTGCCTACACAAGAAGGCTGATTAGTCCTTCTTAAAAATCTTACCGTAACCTTTGAAAAGCCTCTGGGGCTAGTTCAGATGGTACTGAGCCGCTAACAAAGCATCAACAAAACCTCCAGAATTCCACAGAGCAGTTAGCTGTCTGTTAGAAACAGGAACCGGGATTAGTTGGGGACAGAGTGTGTAGAACTCTGCCATGCCCACTCCGTTTTGCTATCAAATTAATATGTTCTCAAATGAAAGCCTTTAAAAACACATCACATAAGCCTGGATTAGTGGCATGTGCCTGTCATCCCAGATCCTCGGGAGGCTGAGGCAGGATGATTGCAAGTTCAAGGACAGCCTGGACAACTTAATGAGATTTTTGCCTCAAAACAAAAATAAAGAGGATTGAGTTCTGAGGCTGGTGACACACACTTGTAATCCCAGCTCTCTCGTAGGACTGAAGTAATGATGGCAAGTGGCTCAAGCTTTTAATCCCATCACTCGGGAGGCAGAGGCAGAGGCAGGAGGATTGCTGAGTTTGAGGCATGCCTGAGCTACACAGTGAGCTCAGGGCCAGCCTGAATTACAAAATTCAGGCTGAGTTGAGACCCTGTCTCAAAAAAAAAAAAAGATCTTGCCTCAGTCAAAGGGCTGGGGATACAGTTCAGGGTGAAGGCCCTGGATTCAATCTTCAGTGCCACAAAACAAGGAAAAGACAAACAGGACTAGGGATATAGCTCAGTGCTAGACTATCCAGCACTGACTTGGGGACAGGGAGTGTACAGAAACTCTGCTATTTCCATTCAAGCCCCACTAGAGAAAGAATCAAACCAAACCAAACCTATACCATATAAGCACATAGCACATTTGAGTTCAAGTCTCACTCTTGACATTTCCTAGCAGTGTCATTTTGGATGAGTCCTCTCTCCTCTGAGAATCCAGGTTCTCGCACTTGCACAAGGGGAATAGTCTAGGTCCAGAGATTTAGCTGAATGGTTCCAGGGCCTGCCTAGCAAGCGCAAGGTCCTGAGTTCGATCCCTGGTAACCACATACAACAATACTGGAGTGGTGACTCACGCCCACCAGTAATCAGTACCACATACCACAATGCCAGGCGTGGTGGCTCAAGCCTTTAATCCCAGCACTCAGGAGGCAGAGGCAGGAGGATTGCAGAGTTCAAGGCTTGCCTGGGCTACATAGTGAGCTCAGGGCCAGCCTTAACTTTGTAGTCTGACCTACAAAGGGAGATTCTCTCAAAAAAAAAATATGGTCCTTTGTAAGGGTCTTATGAGATTATGGGTATAACCCTGGACATGTCTGGCAATAAGGTCTGGGAATTCAGACCTGCTCAGCGCACAGCAGCTGCATTAATGGAACTCGCCACCAGGAGGCAGGATTGCTACATCCAAATTCTCACCTTTTTTTTGGAGATAAGGTCTCAGTAGTTCAGGCTGGTCCTGAGCTATGTAGCCCAGGCAAGCCTGGAACTCAGCAATCCTCCTGTCTCTGCCTCCCGAGTGCTGGGATCAGAGGCTTGAGCCACCACGCCCAGCGTTGTGGTATGTGATACTGAACTCGGGACTTTGCACTTGCAAGGCAGATGCCGGAGCCAGAGAGCTAAGTCTCAGCCCCCACCTTCTTGTTGTCATTGTTAATATAATTGTCTTTTTCTCTTTCCTATCCCGCTTCTGTACTAGGGATTGAGTTCAGGGCTTTTGCACTGAGCTACACAGCCAAATTTTTACTTTTTATTTGGAGACAAGGTCTTGCTAAATTGCCAAGGGTAGGCTTGAACTTGAGATCCTCCTGCCTCAGTTTCTGAAGCACTGTGATTAGTTATATGCCACCATGCCCAGCTGACTCTTTTGAAAATATTCAAACATACAAGACAACCCAGGAGCTGGGGATTTAGCTCAAGTGGTACTGCGCCTTGAAAGCATAAGGGCCCAAATTTGATCCCTGGTACTACCAAAAAAAAAAAAAAAAAACCTGGCATGGTGGTACACACCTATAATCCCAGTACTCCAGGAGGATCACTTCGCATTTGAGGCCAGCCTGGGATACACAGTGAGTTCAAGGCCAGTCCGAACTACATTAGTGAAACCTTGTCAAAACACAACGAAAGATTTCCTTTTCAGTTATCTAAATGACTATTGCATT
>PVIC010022676.1:0-27448 GCA_004025085.1 Thryonomys swinderianus
GATCCTTTGCTCGAGCAAAAACAAAAAAGCTCTCCTTCACAGGCCTCTCCCAGTATATATATACATAGTCATCAGCCAATGCCTGAAGGACACGTGGCATTCTGGGATAGGCGGCTATACAGCGGAAGCGAACTGGCTGATCAGGCAATGCCTAAATATAGACTTGTTTTTCAGCGGATATAGACTTGTTTTTCAGTGGATATAGACTTGTTTTTCAGTGGTTCAGACCACTTGACCTACTTCCTCAGCGCTATCTTTTGGGTGCGGTTGCCCTTTGGCTCTCCACATCCAATAAGCTGTAATTCATTTTTATACTTATCTTTTTACTTTTAAAACTGGTAATTTCGGGCCTGAGATTTAGCTCAGTGGTTCTAGCGCCTGCCTAGCAAGTGCAAGGTCCCTGGTTTGATCCCAGTAACAACATACAATGATATGATATTGGACATGGTGACTCACGCCCACCAACAATCACTACCACACCCCACAGTGCTGGGCATGGTGGCTCATACCTGTAATCCCAGCACTCAGGTGGCAGAGGCAGGAGGATTGGATGTTGTTGGTTTTGTTTTGTTTTTGTTTTTGTTTTTGTTTTCCATTCAAAGAAAAGACAATTAAACAAACTTTTTCTTTTTTTTTCCTTTTTTTTTCCTTTTTTTTTTTTTTTTTTTTTTGCAAAAGAGAAAAACAGCTACATAAAAGAACCAAAAAGTTCCGAATATGAGTAAGATTATCATGGGTAACCAGGTTTCAGCTGAGAGGAAATGAAATAGAAGTAAACAAAAGTTAGATGAATGAAGGTGCAAAGAGGCAAAAGCATGTTATTGTGTTGTAATTGAACCCATAACTAAATTGGGTTCAGAAGGATCTCTCAGTAATATCAAAGGCAGCTTCCAAGATATAACTATGTAAATGATGACAAAACACCTTCCAAGAAGGCAGAAAAGAAAGATGGTAGAGAAAAAGATATGAAAGAGAACAGGAAATGGAACAATTAATCCTATGGATGGTGTTGTTGTTTGGGACATTGTTAACATTTAAAATACTAACAGGACCAGATGCCAAAATTTTCAAAAATGAAAAGTCAGAAGTTTGTGAAATTTCCTGACAATCTGAGTGAAAAATACTATAGTCTCACTTACTAGCTGCAAACAGCTGGAACCTTTCTTGAAGAATAGAAATGTGAAGTAAATTCCAGAAGTACTAGGAAGAGAGGATGAAGTAAACACATGTAACATAGCCCCCTAAAGTTTTTTTTAACTAGTTCTGAATTTTGTTTGTTAATTGCATTTATATTAATCTTCAGAGTAGACCTATTATTTAATCATCTTATCATCTTATATGACAGATATGTAAATAAATACTGAATTTTTCTAAAATATTAAAAAAAAAACTAATTTCCAAAAGATTTATACTTGATGACCCAAATACTTCTTGCGACCATTGCAGATATACAGGTCATGAGAATTCTGTGTTGATAGGGTAAGAAATAAGTCTTCTCAGTCTAATATTCTCAATTCTGAGGTATAATTCTTTCTGATTCCCTTCAACATTAAGATACAAAGAGCAAAACAACAAGAATCACCTACTTTTTCTAAATATTTTAACCCAACTACATTAAATTTCATTTCAAATTTTTAAAATCTCAAACCAGAATTTTTTTTCCTGAAAAGTCAACACTTCGATGATTCTGTCCTTTAGCTTCAATCTGGAAACTATTAGAGGGAAAGATGCAAAATGGCCCAATGTCACTGGATCCACAATAATGCGTCAAAGAGAAGGGTGCTGTATAGAAATTGAAAGAGAAAATACTATTTTGATTGTGATAACTATGAATAAAAAGCACTAAAATGAAAGTCAACAGGGTTGTGGTCAACACAATTCTGCTTTCAATGATATAACTATTTATAAACTACATTTAATGTTTTGAGCTTTAATTTTGTTATCACATACAATAGGGTAAATGTTCATTTTAATTTATTATATAAAATTTTGTCTTATTTTTAAAGTCTATATAAATTTATAGCCTTTATTTTATATAGTTGACTATGCATAGTGTCTTCCTTCAATTTTTAGTACATTTTTCTCTTGCCTGGTCATAGGGCATCTCGGGTGTCTCAAAATCTAATTTAAAGCACTATACTTGCCCGAATTTAGGATAAAATCAATAAAACTATACCTACACTAGATGGACTATCTTTTGATTTTCCTTAGCTAAAATGAAAGGATCAAATTTTAAAAACTGACGAGGGTTTTGAAAAAATCTTTAATTCTAGTGAAATTATATACTTTAATCAAAACAGAATTATTTTCCATTTGAAAGAGTAGATGTTTGAAAACTTCACTCAACAAAGATGTTAAAAACTTTTGCCAACAATTCTTATTCTAATAGGTAAATACCTAACTTTTGCCAATTAAAAATAAATTTGCCTTTAAAAATACTCATTTGCCATACATTAGTAGTTCTACAGAAAAATTAAGATGAAGTTGGTGTGAGCCAATTAATTTCCTTCTTGGTCCCTATTAGGTAGAACAGTATTCCAAAGGAAAAATCGAATTTGTAACTGAGAATCTCACCTCTTTTTGTTTGTACTGTTACCTTGATCTAGTCTCTTATGCATTCATACTTCTTTCTGTTTTGAAATATTTTAGTTCTTCTGTTTTACTTAAGTCCACAACTAAGCTTGGTTTCCATCTCTGAAATGTAAGATAAACATCCTCTAGTAACTTCTATATTCTTAGATTATGAAGATGTGCAAAGGAAATATTAAGAGTCCCATGCTCTACCGACTGAGCTAGCCGGGTGGCTTGCAAAGGAAATATTAACCATCACTTAAAAGACATTTGTCATCAGAAAAGTTAGTTTATCTCTCCCTTTTATTCTTTATTTATGAAACATGGATCAAAGCACTTGCCTCAAACTTTGGAGATAACTAACACTATTAGTCTGTTAGAAACACATCTGACACATACAAGGCATTCAGTACATATTACCTATGATGAATGGAGAAATATATTAGAGGGACACCAAGGAACAGAATGCAATTCATATTTTGACTCTTTTCTGATGTTTCCTGATTGACTTTCTCTCCGTAGCATAAAGCCAATTCCTTCAGAAAATAGCTTAATACAAAGGACTTGATTCCTAAACTTTTATGTACCAGATAATTCATAGCTCAGTATAAAATTATTTATTTTTATATTTTCTAGTATTATACCTCACAATACTTCAGGGTTCCCTTCATTCCTTACTTGTTCACAAAGAAAAGATGAATATTTCTTTATCCATGAAAACTTTGATGTCCCTAGTAAGATATAAAGTGCTTAATAGCTTATTTCCACTAGGAACAATATATCATACAATTTGCCATTCAGAAAGGCCACATTTTGAGACAGGGTCTTGCTTTTGTAGTTCAGGCTGGTCCTGAGCTCACTATGGTGGCCAGGCAAGCCGCTGTGAACTCAGCAATCCTCCTGTCTCTGCCTCCCAAGTGCTGGGATTACAGGCGTGAGCCACCACGTCCGGCATTGTGGTATGCGGTGTTGATTATTGATGGGCGTGTCTCCATGCCCAACATTATATGTGGTTACCCAGGATCTAACTCAGGACCTTGCAATTGTGAGGCAGGCACCAGAACCACTGAGCTAACCCTCTGGCCCAGAAAGGCCACATTTTATCTTAAAATCTTGTATTGCTAAAGTATTTCCTCCATTATGGCAATGTATTTCCTTCAGTCCCTTTATTATCATTTTCAAAAATGTTTGTAGATAAAAATTTTGCCAAGGAATTTGTCAAAAATGTTTTTTACTAAAACTAAACTAAAATTCTAGTTACTTCTGTGTTCCGTAAGTTCACAGACTCGGTGTCAAATGAATTCATTATAGGAAAATATATCTGAACAAGTAAGATTAAAAATAATAAATCCTAAAAATACAGATCAGCTTAGATTTGTGGATCAAATCTTAAGAGGCAGATTTGAGAAATTCCTATTGAAGAGTATAACCTGATATCTTCAGATACACAAAATTAGTAGAATATTTTACTGAATAAATAATACAGGAAAAATGCCATCTCAAAGAAATAGACTAATAATACCACATATATTTGTAAATCAAATACTTCCTATGAAAATTCACTTTGCAGATGTTAAAGAAGTCTTGAAATACTGCAGTTTATTCTTAATGATTATTCTTTAACATTTTAGACAGGATGATATTAGCTTCTATAATGTACCCAGGCATCATCATATTTAGAGCTACAAATGCTAGAAGAAAATTTCATTTCCAGTCAATATTTTGCCAATATTTTTTAACAACTGTGCATTTCATTCCTGCAGTTTTTTATTCAATATGTATTAGCAAAATCTTTCAGTTGTTTACCATTTGGCAGAAGTACCTTGAGAATCTTGTTAGTTTCAGTTAGAGCATTCTAGAGAAAGGATGTGACTGTAAATATGCAAATCACATGAACTTTCAGCTTTAAATAAAATCTGAAGCTTTGAATATCTGAATTATTTTGTGTTTGGCTGGACAACTACTTTTCTTCTTAAAAGGGGAAATTACAGAAGCATATCTTATTGAGAAAGCAGCCACAACTGGTTCTACTTCAAAAAGATCATAAAAGTAATATTTGATGATATAAATGTAAATGAATTAAAAACACATGGATATATATATTCCCTTAAAGACACAAAGTTATATGAATAATGTACTAGGGTTTACTAATTTTGGCATGGTAGAAAATTAATTTAAGATGATTAGAGCTCTAAAAATGTGATCTGGCAGTGATTTCTCAGTGACAGGCTAGAAGAATGATACTTTATTTCACAGCAGATATTTTTATGGTCAAAGATCATGCAACCTTTTGTTTTAATGAGTCCTATGTTAGTTACTTTTCTCTCCTTCCTGAGACAAAATACTTGAAACCCAAAGTTAGAGAGGAAGGGGTTATTTGACTTACAATTTATGAGGTTTTAGTCCACAATTAGCTGGTTCCAAAATAGGGTTGACAGTCATTGAAGACAAGAAACAATACAGCACACACAAAGTAGCAAAGGCAACAAGAGAGTTTCCAGCATTTTTCTGAAACTTTTTATCTTAGTCAGTCTACCAGGATTAGAGCAGGGTCAGTCTAATCTCTCATCTGTAGTGTTTTGGTAATCACACAACCTTAACCCTACTATCACACACATTCCAGATTCAACTACCTCTGAAAAAATGATTTACACCTAATCTTCATGAGGCTTCTGGGGAACTTCTAAACACAAACCATAACATTCCGCTCCTGGCCTACAAAGACTCATGCATATCCCTTCATTCAAAAGAGCATTTATTCCATCTCTAAGAGTTGCCAAAGTCATAACAGTTTCAGCCTTGCTGAAAAATCCAAATCCAAAGTCTCTTCTGAGAACTTAAGCAAACGCTTAGGTGCAAGTTCCTGTAGAAATGAAATCTAAACACTTCCAATACTCAAGGGCATAAGAGAGTCGTTTCCATTCCAAGTTTCAAACAAGGCAATACAAAGGAATGAGACCAAAGCAAGACCAAAATCTAGGAGGGCAAACATTAAGTCTCACAGCTTCACTTCCAGCAACATGCAGCAAATCGTGAACTCCATACGAGTCAGGTGGCTCTGCCTCTGCAGTGCTAGTGTTGTTGTGGCTCCCATGACTTCTGTCTTGGTCTGTCTCTGCTCATTTCTTTCAGTTTTCCTCAGATGATCCCCACTCCTGGCTTCTACCAACTTCTGCAGTTTCTACTGCTCCTCTGGCTTCACACTCAGCTTCACACACTCCCCTCTCAGGGCACCCTCCTGCCTCCCAGTCTTTCCTCTGAAAGCTTCTCGGCCCCACAATTTTTTTTTCATTTTGCATCCACCTAAGACTGGCACCATGTGAGTGATGCCAAGATCTGCTGTCTACTGGAGGTGCAGCCAGTCTTCCCTCTCTCTTGGCTGCAGAGGAAGAGTGCCTGGATCTCTGAGCAGGCTGAACTCAATCCCAGTCTGAGTAACAAATTACTTAAAGCACTATGCTAGGTTAACATCCCTGGGCCAGTTCAATTCTGGAACACGGCACTCTAGAGCTTTATTTTTATTTTTTCATTTTTGCTATATTCAATTGTTTTCATTTCATTAAATAACAAATACCCAGCATCATACATTGAATATGAGTGGTTCAGTATGCTGCTCTTTATAAAAAAGAATTGTCACTCTTTTTAGGGAAGATTTGCGTCATGTGAAATGATTCCCTTTTGGTTATATGGAGAAAACACCAAAAACAATTTTTAGGAAATTGTAATGTTAAGTGGGCACCACATCAATCCTTGTAGTTACTACGGGATCTATGCTCTTTAGATTCTACAAATAAAACTCTGTGCCTTTTCATTAACAACTCTCAACTTCCTCATCCACACACATGGCAATCATTATTATACCCTCTGCTTCTTTAAAGTTGTCCATTTTGAATGAATGAAAGAAATATAATTACCTCTAATGTGTCTATGCATGAAGTATTTCGGGTAATGACCTCTTGGATAATCTACATTGTCACAATTAAAGGCTTTTCTTTAAGACTCAATAAAATTTCATTGCATGAATAAACTTTACCCTTACAGCTAAGGGAATTGTTTACATATAAAATGACCCTTAAAGTCCATGTAATGAAAACTTGGATGAAATGCTTTGTTATTCTGAATTAAACATTGTGCATGTTTTAAGTTCATCAGCGCATTAATCTGTAGGTATATTGGATGAAGACCATCTCAGCACGTGTGCTTTGTAACAGTGTATCTCATTCTTAACACACCCTCTGTCTCTATCATTCAGATTGTTAGCTTTCTCATATTCAGTATTTATACTAGAACATTTGAGTTTGTACACATTTTCTTATTGTATGAAGATCATAAAAAAGGTTTGACATATTTACTCAGGCTTTCTCTCCAGGAGAAGTTCTTTCATAATTTTCAAGGTATATGGAAATATGTTTCCCATATTTTTTTTACTTATGTATGGCTTCTCTTTCTTGAATAGTTTCAAGAATTTAAATAGACTTCCAACATTGTTTACATATGTTCAAATTTCTCTTATATGAATTTCATTTCCAGTGCAAAATCTTTTACCTTTGCAACTCTGAGACTGTAAAGGGTAAAGTCCTGCTGCTACCTGTGATCCTTTGGGCTGTTGTCATTGAGGAGCTGCACAGAGGATGGTGAGGCACAGAGTCACATGCACACACCAGACTCTGGGGCATTTCTGGAATACTTCTGTTTAATGAATGCAGTGTGAGGCTTTATATTGCACAAGCAGTGGGAGGGGTTGCAGTGCATTTGTGCTAGCTGGAGTCTCATTACCATGTGACAGTACTCCAAAACTTCCTGCTTATAATGCAAGTGTAGTGCTCACTGATCATGGTATTTTCCCCAGTCTTTCCTGCCTCTTTCCTCTCCATAATCTCTTAATTTCCCTTCTACTGTAACATATATATATGAAACTAAAATTGAGGAAAGACTATGATCCTTTTCTCCATTTTAAGAATAAATAGTTCTTGGCCAATGGTGGCTAAAGCTTAGACAGCGATGATGGAGCATTTGAAATAGAATAATACATATTTATTTACAAATCTCTTTACAATGAAAAAATTATCATTATAAGTTATAATTATTCTAATATGGCAAAACTATATATGCCAACTACCACTGTCAGCTGACACAAGAGTTCAATACGGTTTTCTCCTATATTGTGGTTGTACCTTCTACCTATTCCTCTGACTAGAGCACCAGCTGTGTAATATTATTTTTTTTTTCTAACAAATAAATTCAAACTCAATCCTTAGGTTAAAAAGAAACCTGGTGCCTGAGGGAAATGCAATAATGTGTTCACCCTTCTTCTAGAAATTCCTGGTTGTTTGGTATGTTTATATATGCAAATAAATCCTCTGTACTTTTACTGTCATATCTAGTTTTTCATAAAGATATGCCAGTCATATCTAGAAGTAGAGACTCTGCCTTCTTACTGTATTCATTCAAGTGATGATACCATTTGTAAATCATTGAAAAGAAGTGAGTTTTGGTGTGGCCAAATATTTCTCCAGATGCTTCCGCTTCTCTTTTCTCTCTCTGTCTCCTGGCAGACAAATAGATACAGTGACATTTTTAGAAGCCATAGTGATGCAGGTGGTGCAGGTGATGCAGGTGACGCAGGTGATGCAGACCAATTATACATTGCTAAATGCTACTTCTGTCCTTGTGCCCAATCATACCCCACCACTATCACAGCTTCCGCCCTCTCGTCCAATTACATCCCAAGTCATCCTATATAAATGCCTGTAACATCCATTATACATACATACATATATATATATATATATATTATATCCATATATATAAAATATTATATCCATATATATAGGAAGCTTGTCGACCGACAGGGAGTCTGGGCATTGTTACTCTGCGTCCCCGCTCACCCTCCCAACGTCGTCAGACAATGGAGACCGAACAGTAGCAAACCAGCGACCGGACATTTTGGATTTGTTACTCAACCCTATCTTTTTTTGTTTTGTGATGCATTATTTTACACTTTGTTATTATTTCTGCTAGACTTTTATTTTTTACATATGTATTTGTAATTTTTTGTTAATACTTTAGATTTTCAGTAACATAGTATTTTAGACTTCACAGGCATATGCTATCTTTTACCACCACTCAATTCTCAGTACCATGAAGGAATCAGAGACAGTAAAAACAAGCAAAAAAAAAATCTACCTATGTTCCAATGAACCTTTATCACAAAATAGATAGTACGCACAATTTGTGCTATATTTATTTTAAAATAAACATTTCTTACTATATTAAACCACTTAACCCCCATATCTGCTCATTATTTTGTCTCTTTCCTGACAGACATTATTCAAAAATACTTTCTGAGAGATCTTAGGCAGAAGGTGTGAGACCTTGCATAGCCTGAGACTACCATCATATATTTAAGGATGATAGCTCTCTCTTTCATGGTGAGATTTCACTGTGAATTCTATTTTCGTTACTTTGTTGATCATCTGCTCTTTCCCTCTGTAAGTTTTTAGACTTCTCCCTTTGTCTTTGTTGTTCTTAAATGTTTCTGTAATATATCTAAGTATTGTTTATGTTATCCTAAATAACATAAATGTTATGGTAGATGGTTTGTAAAGATGACCACTATAATTTCTTCTTCCCTGATTATCTGTCACTTTTCAATGGAATTCCAGTGTTCCTGATTTCTAAAGGTACATTTATTTCTCCAATCTTTAAATCTAGGTGTGCTCATGAGAGTCACAGGTACTTATTTATACAGAAAGGTTAAGTGACAAACTCAAGATTTTTATGGGATCTTAAATAATAAAATTTTAGTATTTGTTTCTTAGATTATATTATTTTAATTCTTTCTTAATATAATTTTGTCTTTGAAACAGATTAGATTTGGATTTTTAAAAAATCATTTCTCTTTTTCAATCTACTTGTCTTTATATT
Source organism: Thryonomys swinderianus (assembly GCA_004025085.1). Classification (NCBI taxonomy): domain Eukaryota; kingdom Metazoa; phylum Chordata; class Mammalia; order Rodentia; family Thryonomyidae; genus Thryonomys; species Thryonomys swinderianus. Next base: position 9,499 of record PVIC010022676.1, read on the forward strand.
TTGTGTCACCTTATTCTTTTCTAGTTCTTATGTTTTCCTTCTTCCTTTCACCCACCTATGGTTTTCTTTACAATATTTCAACTAGATTTCTACTTGGATAATTTATTCCTCAGTTTATAATCTTCTTATATCATTGCTTGTGTTGTCATTTTTTTTAAATTTAATTCTTTATTGGTACATTTTCTAAAAAGCTCACAATTACACTCAATATGGGAAATTTGTACCAGTATATTACATTAACTCTTATTTCTAAAATTATCCCCACCCACCCTAAAATATTCCAACCCCTAAATAAAAATGCTTTCTTTTTCTTTTTAATAGATCACAGATAGACAATTTCCAGATCTTCTCTTTGGCATGAACACCTGTAGATGCAAATGAGCTCTAGAAACTAGGATAGCTTTTATAGAGTGGAATATTTCTATAGGAAACTTGGTGTGGGAATGTGATGAGGGGAAGGAATAAATATGATACAGAAAGAAAATAAAAGAGCACGTATAAAAGGGGGAGGAGGTGTGGGTGGGTAGGGATATGGGTAAAAATGAGAATTAACTTGTGTCATACACTGGTACAAATTCCCCAATGCTATATGTGATTTTGAGATGTATATAAATTGTACCAATAAAGAATTCAATTAAAAATCATATCTATTCTTTACCTCATTACTTTTCTTTACCACTTTTCATTGGAATATTACTAATTTCAGAAAATCTATCATGCATTCTAGAACTCATTTACATCTACAGGCTCTACCAAAGGGGTGGGGGACAGCATTCACATGTCTGTGACCTATTTATTTCACTTATTACTGTGTCCTCAATGTCTATCCATTTCAGTATAAATGACACATATTTGTCATTCTTTATGTCAGAGTAATACTCCATTTTATTAAAAAAATAATTTTTATCCAGTCTCCAGTTGATGGGCATTTGCTTTGTTTCCAAGATTTAGCTATCACAAACTGAGCTGCTATAAACACAGGCGCACATATGTCTCTATGATATGATTCTTTTAACTCTTTAGAGTATATTCCTACAAGGGGAATAGCAGGGTCAAATGGAACCTCTAATCCTAGTTTTCTGAGGAATCTCTACACTGATCTCCAAAATGGTTGCACAAGTCTACATTCTCACCAGTGGTGGAGAAGGGTTCATTCCCCACACCCTCAAGCATTTATTGGTGGTTAATTTCACAGTAGCAGTCATTCTTTGAAGAGTGAAATGAAATATCAGTGCCCATTTTCATCCATATCTCTCAAATGACCAGTGATGGTGAGCATTTCTTCATACACTTCTTGGCCGCTTTTACTTCTTCTGAGAAGTGTCTGCTCCTCTTTTTCTAGGGGTTCATGGCTCAGCATTAATTTGTTTATTTGAGCTTACTCTATTTTCTAGGTGTATATGTTCACTGTCATGAGTTTCCACCATAGAAGTGCTTTCTCTTTAATTTCTTCTGTAGTCCATTGGTTAGTCAAGAGAGTGTTGTTCAATTCTCATCTGTTTGTGAGGATCTTGGAATTTATTTTGGTATTCAGCTCCAGTTTCAAGGCAATGTGGGTGATAGCATGCAGGGGATAACTTAAATTCCTTTTCATTTACTTAAATCTGTTCTATGAACTAGGATATGTTCTATTTGGGGAAATGATCCATAAGCAGCTGAGAAAAAACATATATTTTGAGTTTGCGGGCTGAAATATGCTGTACACATCTATTAAGTCCACTTTTTCAAAAATTTGTTTTAGCTCAAGTATTTCCTTATTGATTTTCTGTCCAGTCAATCTGTCAATTTGTGACAGTGGAGTATTGAAGTCCCCTACTATTGTTGTTAGTGGACATCTGACTTTTCATATACATTAATATTTGTTTTATATAGTTGGGTTAATTAGAGTTTGGTGCATAAATATTTATTAATGTGATTTCTTTCTCTTTTATTTGTCCCTGTATGAGAATATTGTGACCTTCTTTGTCTCTTTTAATCAGTTTGGGTTTGAAATCTACTTTATCTGCAAACAAGATAGCATCTACTGCTTTTTTGCACTTTCCTGTCTCATGGAGAACTGTTTTCCATACCTTTATTTTCAGTCTATGAGTTCCTTTCTAAATTAGGTGTGTTTCCTGTATGCAGAAGATTGTAGGATCTTGCTTCATGATCCAATCTGCCAGTCTGTGTGTTTAATTGGTGCATTGAATCCTCTGACAATAATGGTTATGACTCTTATAGACAGATTTGGAGCTTCCATGCTTTTGCATTCTTGGCTCTGTTATTATTTACTTTTGCCCTTTTCCATTCAGTTTCTTGTTTGGCCAAGTGAGTTCACTCTGTTGGCTCTCATGGGTTTGCAAATTTCATTGTTTTTCTCCAAGATATTCTTTAGAATATTTTGGAATGCAGATTTTGTATTTCTGAAGTTTTTCAGATGTTCTTTCTCATGGAAGTATCGTATTTCCCCATCAATTCTGAAAGTTAGTTTTGCAGGATACATCAATTTAGATTGGAGTTTGTTTTCCTGCAATGCTTGAAACACTTCACTCCAGGCTCTCCTTGCATTGAGTGTTTGTATTGAAAAGTCTGTGATCCTGATGGGCTTCCCTTTGTAGGTGATTTTTTTTTTCTTTCTCTAACTTCTTTCAGTATTTCATTCTTTGTTGTGTGACTGGAACCTTGATAATTACATGCCTATGTCTAGATATTTTTTATGTCATGGCCCTTTGGAATTCTACATGCCTCATTTATATGTACAACCATTTTTTTTTCCTTTTTCATTCAGTTTTTTTGCCATTATATCTGTCAACATTTTTAAATGTCTTTTGCACTGTCTCCTGCCTCTCAGTGACTACAATCAGTCTTATGTTATTCTCTTCTGAATCATCTAGGAGCTGTTGGATTGATTTCTCTTGGCTCCTGGCTGTTTTCCATAGATTACATCTTTCCTCTTAATTGCCTGTGATCTTGTCCTCTAGGTCTGAAATTTGGTCCTCAGCTTCATTTTTCCTACTTCACAAAATTTTGTTTTTGTTTTTCATCACCTTGGACTCTACTTGAAACTGTTTAAAATTTTCTATTGCTTTTGTTATCTAAGATTCTATCATGCCTTTGATTTCTTCTTTAATCATGTCTTTCACTCTGGACAGTACTCTGTTTTCATTTCAGAGATTAATTCTGATTTCCATTTTACTAGAATCACTTTTGTTATCATCTGAATGAGTCCTGGTGTATGAGTTTCATTTTGCTCTATTACCCTTTTCCCTGAATTCCTCTGTGGTGATTTTGTGTATGGATTTTTTATTATTATTCTCAATTTCTATTCCTTTGTCATTGTGAATGTTATTTGTTTAATTCCTTTTTCAGTGTCTGGACAATGTTTGTTGCAAGTCTCTTCCTAATATATTGGGCCCTTAGGAAATTGTTCCTTTCTGTGTTGTCCTCCTTGAATTCATAATGACTATTGAGAGTTCTCGGTTTTGCCATACCATGGGAGGTATTTGAACAGAACAATCACATTATCTTTGTTGCCATAATACAATCAGTGTCATCAACAGTATCTAGCACAGTAAAGGAAATGACGAGCCTTGGTACTTTCTATTCTGAAGACACTGAACTCATTAGTTAGCTTTGTGACCATATGCCAAAATTTAGGATTAATCAGAATGGGTTTACGACACACAGCTCCTTAAATAAATAGCAATATCCTTTCACTGGGAAGTTGAGGCAGTAGGAAGATAGAACCAGAATGAAAACTTACAAATAGGGTTAGCAGATTTATAAAGATCACGTAGACCTTGAGAATCTCATAGGTTCCAGAGGAAAACAGAGGGACAGGGACATATGTAAGGCAGTACTGACTGAGAACCACAGGACCACTGGAGACTTTGTACACCTTTTTAGAATAATAGAGAAAGAAGAGGAATCAGGGAAGACTGAAAGCCTTTTACTTTTGGGTATTGATTCTGACTAGAAGATAGGAAAGCATGAAGGAACAAGAAAAGAACAGGGGAACTTAGCAGTAGAATGGAAACTAGAAATTATTTTCCCTCTTCTATAAAGATCAAAGCAGTTAAGAGGACAGAAAACCAGAAAAAAAAGTTCAACAGATTCAGTACCAGCAAAGTAGAAAAAAAAAAAAGTTATGTCAGAGTAAAGAAAGAAAAAGATTAACAACAGCATCAAAATGAGCAACAACAGGGCTGGAGATTTAGCTCAGTGGTTCTAGCGCCTGCCTCACAAGTGCAAGGTCCTTAGTTCGATCCCCTTTAACCACATACAATGCTGGGCGTGGTGACTCACGCCCACCAGCAATCAATACCACATACCACAGTGCCTGGCCTGGTGGCTCACTCCTGTCATCCCAGCACTTGGGAGGCAGGGACAGGAGGATTGCTGAGTTTGAGGCTTGCCTGGGATACATAGTGAGCTCAGGGCCAGCCTGAACCACAGAGCAAGACCCTGTCTCAAAAAAAAAAAAAAAAATCAGCCACAATATATAAAGCTAAGAACATTCATCACAAGGAGACATCCATCATCCCTTGTCTAGTTTCTGAGTATAATGCCTGAGTTTAATTTAATGAGTCCCTACAGGTTTGAACTTTGCAAGAGTCTAGGCTCTTGCAAGCAGATCTGAGGACCTCTGTATACGTTACAGTGCCAGAACTGCACTCATTCAGTATTCCCCAGAGTAGGAGGTGATGTATTTGGAGGTTTTTCTCCAAATGGATATAACAGTTATATCTAGCTTGGCTCAGAAATAAATGGAGAGTCCAAAGCCTTCTGGTCTCAGCTGGTCCTAGAAAATTTGCAGGTTCAGTCACTGGTCAGTGGTACCCAGCTCTCTTTTTGCTGACTCACTGTGCTACTTTCACCATGTCTTACTTATCCAGCCTGTCTTTACTGGCCTCTGGCTTGGTCTGGGTAGAAGCAGAAAGACCAGAGTGCTGGGCACCAGATAATGATGCAGGACTCCTTTCTTGCAAAGGTTCCCCACAAGCTCTCCTCCACATCACTTTCCTGATCTGTCTCTGTGCACCTCTGTTGTGGTCTGGGTGCCAGCAGCCTGGAGACCTGGGTTCCAGTCCATGGTGCAGGACTCCTTTGTTGTGTAGATTCCCTTCAAACTCCCCTGTGTGTTGCTTGCCTGATCTATCTCTGGGTACCTCTGTTATGGTCTATTGATTTTATTTTTATCACCTAAATTTCTGCTTTTTCTTTAAACAACTTTACTCAATTCCATGTTATTCCTTATGTACTTTCTACAGTATTGATTTGCACACTTTTTTCATTATATTTTTCTGAGATTATCCCTTTCCACTGCATTTACTTCTCAATTCTTGTAAATTTTCTTTCAATTGTTTTAAACAGAAGTGTCAACTGAGTGCATAGAGTCACCTGATCATAAATAAATTTTCAAAAGTGTTATTAAGTAAGAAGGGGATTAAAGTTAAAACAGACAATCTTGAATAAAGAAATATTTTTGATGATCAGTTATTCACACTGTTTATACTTTGGGGGATATTCAAGTCAGATTTTAGTATGATTATTACATCCCAATCATAAGTTTAGTGGAAAACTTTGCAGAAAGAATGAGAATGTGCCTCTGAAGAAATTAGGGTTTTCTAAATCTAGTATTAGAAATTAGATTAAAATTTGGGAAGCAAACATCAAATAAAAATGAAAAAAATCCTCTTTTCTAATATGAGGATGAGTTTACTAAGTATATAACAGAGCCTTTGCAATGATTGGAATAGAGATATGTCTAATATTTGGTGGCAGATTTGGGTCTATCACTTTCAGAACTACCTTCAAATCATAACACAAATTCAGTGATAAGACTGTCAACAGCCTGGCTCCACCTAACCAGGAATATCAATCCACCTGCCAAATTAGAGACCTATAGTTTCAGTGATAGGACAATCACCAAACTCATGCTAATCACCATAATCACTTTGAATAATTATACAGAAGAGTAATGTGCTTATTTCTCTGACAGTAGGGCAGTGGCATGAATTTATCAATCTCTAGCAAATGGGAGTTTGGAGGAAGTTTGTCTGTAGGTTGAACCAACACACAAAGAAACAGACAGAAAGAGAAAAAGAAGGGCTAGAAGAAAGAAAATTGAGAAATAGTTGATAATATTATTAGAAAATCTTGATGATCATGATCATACATTTTAAATCTGTAAGTGTATTTCTTGTTTTTAACTTGTTTTGTTTTGGCTCATGCAAGTTTAAATTGCAAGCAAAAGAAAAAAATAAAGTTAATCAAAAATTGATGAAGCAAATTGATAAAAAAATCTTATTATATATTCATTGGGTATTACACAAAAGTGTAATTATACTTTACACTAACACTTAACACTTAAAATGGCTAAAATGGTTAATTATGTATTATGCATATTTATGATAAGTTTTTATAAATTTTTAAAAAGAGAAAAACAAGTTATGTTTACATTTTCCCACTAAAAGAAAACTTTAGGAGACATGCTTCTTGCTTTGGGGTCACTAGTGCTTTTTAAATGTCCTCTTTTGTTTGGAGAATTACCCATGCTCTGAGTACAAACCATAACTCATTTTTCTTCTACTTTATCAGAGTACACACATATTCCAGGGCTAATAACATTTATTACTACCCTGGCAAAACTTTAATTTCAATGAATTGTGAAAAAACAGGAATCTCTGAGGATCTCTCCCCCTAACAGAGAGAGGGTATACATTGGCTCTCCCAAGAGGTACCTGGAAATTCATTCATGTGATATGCACAGTCTGGATGGGGTGGTAGCCATGAGATCACTAAGACTTGAGTTATTTTCACCTAAGCAGCCTTCACAGCTGATTCTCCATCTTTCTAAGATGTTCTGTCAGCTATGTAAGATTTTCAAATTATTTTTCTGGTTAAATTGGGTCTGTACCTTTAAAGTCTGTTTCCCAAACTACAATCCAAGGCAAAAGTTGTTATATTATTGATTTGTACTTATGTCCATTTGAATAATTTAGTATGATTCTAGCATTTTAAATTAATTAAAAACAAGAGACCCTCCCCCCAAAAAAGAGAACAAGGTGATTTGAAAAATAATGGTTCTTTTTTTCCTTTAGGAAAATTACAACAAATACCCATTGCACTTGAATTACTGTCCATCTCCTCTATGACCTGATTCACAGCAGCACTGTCACTCTAAAAGTTTATTAAAATGTGTCCTTTACTTTTATTCTTGGTTTCTCTTTAATTATATAGTCAAATTTGCATTATAATAGCTTCATCCTCAGAATTTAAAGAGGGTCTGATGTTTATCAGAAAATGTTTTAGTTAATCTTAAAATTAATCAAATAAATACATCATATATATTTGCCCTTGAAATCTTCATTGTTACATGGATATGTTTTATTTTTTGGTTCTTCAAATCTCAAGCCAGCATCGACTAACACCAATATATAGAATTAAGTTTTAATGTCTATCATAATTCTGTAGCAAATTTATTCCTCAATAGACAAGAAAAATATAGGTCAAGGTCTAAGAATCATACTTAATGTCATAGTTAAAAATTCAGGAAAAGTTACCATTCTGACAGTGAAAATAATTCCCAAAATTTCATTTTGAATTTAATGTGTGACAAGTAACTTGGGAATACTAACTGTGTTATACTTAAGTCTTTATTATATTTAAAATTGATTAAATTTCCTAATATTCCACTATCAACCAGCATAGGGCCATAGAAGCAAAATGATTAGCATGACACCAGCTAGAATAATAATCACATTTTTAGTTTTCAATCTTTTTATCACATGTAGTTATGAATTCCTGACTCCTTTTGCTTTTTTGAGTCATAAATAGTCATTTACTCTCTTTAGTCAACTGGATTTAAGGAAAAACATCAATTCTGAAAATATGAAAGAGGAACATCCTTTTTATTAGTGTGCATGGATTTAGATTTGTTCATTATAAACTTCCCAAATGAGTTTTGGTGATAAAATGATACTGAAATTTCACTAAAACTGTGTAGTTGTCATTGTTAAATATTTTTAAGACTTTTCCTATGCACGGTTAAATAGGTTTTTCTCAGACAGTTCCAAATATCTCCCACTGTGTTTCTCAGAGTCAGTCGAGACAATGACTAGATGGATGGTCACATCAAAGTGACATCCCTCTGCCAAAGGCCCCAAACAGGGGCTCTCTGGGGCTGAGATCATCCAAGATCATACTGTTTGCCTTGCTTTTTTCTTTATTTTCTTAATCAATCAACTGTTTGTCCACACGATGATTTGGCAAGACTCATTATCCTAGATTTCTTAGACTAACAGTCCCAATGTCAAGCCTAGCATGAAGGGAAGTTAAACTTGAAATTTTAACAAGTTTATTCAACAATCTTTATATTCTCTATCATCACCTTATGAAATTGTCTTTTTTTCTAAATTATTTTCTTCTCTAATTCATATTAAAGCTTAGGTATAGCAAAATGTATAACAGCATAAATATTTTGAATTTGTTAATTTTGATTGAAAATAAAACATTATTTGGGTTGACTACTTACCTCACTTCTCTGAAAACTTCATAATAATCTTACACCTACTTTTTTTTTCTCTTCACTGTTGAAATCTACTTTGCTATGAATACTAATGCAATGAGAATCAAATTTGTATTTGCTTGTTTGAAGTTACCTGTTAGGGTCTGACATGCTTTTTCTCCATAGAGGCACACTTAAAATTTTTACTTTCAATATAATAAGTTTAAGATTAAGAAAATGTTCCCATCCCATTTCATTCGTTATTTTTCCTATGCATCTCACTTCATAATGACTGGACTACATGCCTAAGAAAATAACACAATCAAAAGCAATGGGTGGTAAAGAAAATGATTGCTCAAATTGTAATGCATTTTCCAAGCACAGGTTACTATTTTAATGAGCCACAAAGCAATTAATTTTATTCTTACATTCATAAGAATATTTTTCAGAAGTCTGTAGTTTCTTGAAAAGACTTTTTGTAAAATACTACTAGCAATTAGCTAATTGCCACACTATCATTCCCATACAAACTTAGTAGCATGTGATTCTTTCCATCTATACTACTTATTAATTTGAATAATTCTTACTGGACCTTAAGCTCTCAGCTCAAGTGTTTCTTTTCCAGAAAAAAAAATATTGCTTACTATTTACAATCTTGCTTAGATGCCTCCTTGTTGCTACTAAATGGCTCCTGTATTAATATTTAGTATGACAGTTCATTTGCTAGTTCATGTGTCTCCTCTAATAAACCATGAGTCTTTGAGGGTATGCATGCTCTGGGCCATATGTGAAACCTGTAACACTGAATTCATTGTAGAATCAATATATCTTAGCCACAAGTATTTTAACACAGAAATTATGAGTGCATGATTGAGAAATAATCAAAATGAAATTGTCTTTCCCTTTTTTTGCAGCATTCTTCCTCCACTACCTACCCCATTGACACTTTTCTCAGACCAACAAATTTTCATTGGAGAATTAACCTTTCCTATACTTTCAGTCACATGGATATTTTCTTTTAATGTGTTTTTTTATTTTTATTGTTAAAAATTGTTTTTTGGTGAGGGGCATCTAACACAGGACTTTGTACTTATTAGCCAGGTGTGGTGCCCCTGAGCTACATCCTTGGCCTGTCATTTGGATTTTAAAGAAATTATGGGACAAACTCTTGGAGAATCACTTCATGAAGCTTGTGACTGATCAAAGGAGCTGCTACAAAGATGCTGTAATCAGAGTTTCTTTGTGAGTCTTCTGCTGTTCAGGAAGAAGGGCTCTTTCCTTTTGGAATATAGAGGTAATAAAGTCCACATTTTTCAGTAGATTTGCTAGGGAGAAAATATAGATAGAAATAAAAGAATCCCAAGACTGAGATCTGATCCAGTGTTCTAAGGTGGGGGTGGAAGTGAATATGAAGAGAAGATATGTACTGAACACGTGAATGCTTAATAATAAAAAGGATTCATTTTCTTCTCTTTATTCTCATGCTCTTTTCTTTCCATTCTTTCTTTTCTTGTCTTTTTTTTGTTTTCTTTTCTTTTTAATCAGGGATCAAATTCATGATCTTTTACCTTCAAGGCAGGTGCTGGAACCACTGAGCTAAATCCCTGCCCCATTTTCATGGTTTTTCAAGACATTTCTTGAATAATAAGGCTAGAAGCTAAAATGAAAATATTGCTCATTATTTACATGCATATATGTATCATCTATGAGTATAAAAGACAAATAGTTGAGGGTTGAATCTAAAATTTAACTTCTTCAGGAGCTTTTAAGTAATTCAAGATCATGAAATATTTTTCTGTGGCAGATGGAGCTCAGACTGTGCAGCTTGCCTCATCCGTAGAGACTACAAAAACAATCCATTCCTGACATAGTTTCTGAGGATCAATTTATAATTAATTCTGGTTACCCTGGAATAAATCCAGCTCCAAAGGTGAAGATATTGTTATCTGCTATCTGGATGGAATAATTGGGCTTATATTGTGTTCTGAAGATCAATCTCTCATTTATGACCTCCTGGGACATTAAACTTCTCTCTTGATTCATTATTTGTAGACACTTCTTCATCATCTGGTATCTTTATTCTCAAAATGCAGCAAGCATTCAGACAATATTGTTTCATCTAATTAAATGAACCATTTTCCTTAAATAGTCTTTCTTTATGAAGAAAATATTTGTTCTCTGTGACTTTCTTGAAATTGTGTGCAAATTTATAAAGGTAAAAGTCACAGAGATCAAACCTTTAAAGTATATAAAGGAAGTATTTGATTGTCATTAACTTTCAATAGCATTGCTAATATTTACTCCAAATATTTGTCTTTCAACATTCCTGTTTTATGAGCAACATTTTAAGAAGTTATCAAATGTCACACACAAGGGGCCGGAGATTTAGCTCAGTGGTTCCAGTGCCTGCCACCCAAGCGCAAGGCCCTGAGTTCAATCCCGGTAACCACATACAATGCTGGGCGTGGTGACTCATGCCCACTAGTAATCAATACCACATACCACAATGCCGGGTATGGTGGCTCACGCCTGTAATCCCAGCACTCGGGAGGCAGAGACAGGAGGATTGCTGAGTTTGAGGCTTGCTAGGGCTACATAGTGAGCTCAGGGCCTGCCTGAACTGCAAAGTGAGACCCTGTCTCAAAAAAAAAAAAAAAAGTCACACACAATAAACACGTATAATAAATGTGTTTATCTTGAAAGTTCACAGTTCTAAAATTGTTCATTACTCTTGTACTCAGTGAAATGTCCCTGAGCTCATGGATGTTTTTGAATAACAAATATTTTTAACTTAAATAGGGTGCAACCACATATGCAGATTGCTTGTATTTGAAGATCATACATTTTATTAATTAGGTTTTTTGAGTATGTCTTCTCCTGGAACATAAACTCTCAATTGATAAAAAATTTACTTTCTCCTTAACTTGATGATTACAGTTTACTTAAAAATTAATTATATTCAGATTCCACCAAGTATAGTGCATGTACATTTAAAATGATGTAGTTCTTCCTGGATATTCTTAGAAGGTAAAGCACAAAAAAATCTTAATTATATAAAATCAAATATTTTATAGTAGCTGGTAAATGGAAAAATTTCTATCCACTCTTATGGCTTTCTGACCCGTATACTAAATTGCCAATTAAGAATCATGGCATCAAATGAGTTCTAGAAAGTAGGACAGCTTTTATAGAGTGGAATATTTCTATAGGAAACTTGGTGTGGGAATGTGATGAGGGGAAGGAATAAATATGATACAGAAAGAAAATAAAAGAGCATGTATAAAGGGGGGAGTGGGTAGGGATATGGGTAAAAATGAGAATTTACTTGTGGCATATACTGGTACAAATTTCCCAATGTTATATGTGATTTTGAGATGTATATAAATTGTACCAATAAAGAATTCAATTAAAAAAAGAATCATGGCATCCTTCCTGTTGAATTTTTCAAATCATAATTTCTCAGAAGAACAAAATCCATGAGAAAAGAACAGCTATAGATCAATAGATTAACACTATTAATTTAATCCATTTCTAAAAGTTATAGAGTTTAATGGGCCATTGATATTCTCAACTTTTTTTTTTTTTTTGAGACAGGGTCTTGCTTTGTAGTTCAGGCTGGCCCTGGGCTCACTAGGGCAAGCCTCAAACTCAGCAATCCTCCTGTGTCTAACTCCCGATATTCTCAACTTTTATAGCTATCATCATGAACTTTGACTTAGAAACTCCTTTCATAGGTGTGACTCAACAAAATCAGCTTTAATAAGAAAGACTTCAGGGGAGGAAAGTATTCTTTGAAAAGGAGTGTAAGTCAGCAGCAGAGATGGCAAAGAAGACAGCATTCAGAAGCAGTGGGGTTGCAGCTGGTGTGGAGTGTGCTGCAGAGAACACCAAGCAAAACCTATATAGTCGAGAGTAGACAGCAAAGACTGGCTGGGGATCTGTTTTGTGGCTCCTAGGTAGAGTTTGGGTTTCCTTTCAATGAGCTGGGAAACCACTGGGAAGTTTTGAGTAGAGTCATTTATGATTTAACACATGTTTTAAACTTCATAGAACCATACTGCCTGATAAGTCAAGAAAGCACTGAAGGAAAACAATTGTGGAATTCGGGAGATTTCTACAATGATCCAAGAGAAAAATGATGTTGAATACAATACAGGTGGTGAAAGCAGTCAATTTTGGAATGTATTTTGAGTAAGTTTTACAGCAGCTGCTGAAGATTTGATGTGGGGATGAAAGGAAAACTAAAAAGACTTATCCTAAGATTTTGTTCTATGAACAGTGACAAGAAAGGGTAGGTTAGGAAGATGCTGGGATGTGTTTAATGGCATGAGCTTTAACCAGTTTCAATTTGAGATTTCCGTTAAATACACAAATACTTCCTGTTCTGGTATCTCTGGGAATGGGTTCAAGGATCCTTTAATTTGTATTAAAGAAAGGTATACTGGAAGATTAATTCTAAAAATTCTTACTAAATTTTAAGCCATTCTGAAGAAATTCTATGCATTTTAAAATTGATTTTATTGGTACATTTTAATGACTAAAAAATTCCTATTTTCATTACATCTTTTTCGTAGGGATTACAATAAAGGATTTCTTAAGTGGTGTTTTCTTCATGGCCAAGATAGTGAATCCCAAGTACAGAACTCTCAAAGTAATGTAAAAGCATAACATGGCCTTATAAAATGCTATTATGATATATAATTTTTCTGAATATGATTTTAAAAATTACTGAGTGTTTATCCAACTTTTTTAAGCTATTTAGGATGTTAAGATGCATCAGATATTTTAACTTCATCATGATGATGCCTGTTGATACCATGACCATCTTGCTATCATTCAAACTTCTGTGTCCTAATAATAAATTTGTACTGTGGATGAAAAAAATAATAAAATCTTGTACCACATTTAATAATATTTAATGAGATTACACTTTAAATGTGATTATGACTGCAAAAACTGACTAAATACAATTCAAAGAATGTCAACTGTATGCAAATCATTGTCTTAGACTTATCCATTTATTCATTTCATTATTATCAAGCCACATGTTTAAGTGTATTGTATTAGAAACAGATCTTTTCTTGCATGGATATTATAAACCTTTGTAATGTAACCCAGAGTAAAATTGTTGAGGCAAACTTCCCAGTTGTTCGGGGGTCTCTAAGGATTTACTCAGTAGCTGAAACTCAGACATTTCTCATTAACTTCATACTGTTAAACGAATGTTCAATTTCTTCAGATCTAACAATAATTTGCAAAAAATAAATTAAAATAATTCACATAGTAAGCATTTACTCTTTCCCAAATAACAACTAGAAAACATTTTCTGGGGGGTGGAGTGATCCCAGGTCTCCTGGGCTATCCTGGGGCTGTTTCTTCTAAATTTCACTCATCATTTCTAGGATTTTAACTAAGTCAAATTTTATTCCACCACACTCTCTCGTTCCTTCACTATTATTTTTTTCCTGAAATCCTTTCCTTGTTTATCAATGTATTATTCTAGTTTAAGATTCTCCCTATACAGTATACTTAGAACTGCTTTGAGACTTTATCACACTTTAAAATGCCACTCATTTGCACAGTGGAAAGCTGCAAGAAGATTCAAACAGGGCCAGAGCCTAAGGAGGTTAGACAGAGGGGAGAAAACTTCAGGCCGGTGGCCCAACCGCACCTTCCAAAGTAACTTGGAGGAGGCAACAGTGGTGTGACTGAAAGCACAATGAATACAGGCAATAAGCATGGACTAGAATTCAAGGGTGCCAACTAAGTAGCACTGCGTGGAAGCGACAGGAAAAAGCCTAAGTATCTTAGTCAAATTTGCCTGATGCAGGGTTATGGAAAATATACTATTCGATCAATTCATTATTATCTTTTCTATCAGAGTGGGAGGGAACCAAATGAGACCAAGGTAATTCTCTAGTCTATCAGAAAATCTCTTTCCAGCTTCAATTTTCCTTCTCTAGCTTTATCAAAATTAGTAACAGGTTGTAAATAAAAATCTTTTTACCATTTCCTTCATATAATAAAAACACAGAGAAACTGAAATGTAGGATCCATATAACAGAAGGGACACAAAAAGAGCAAAGTGCCTGCAATGTCTGATGAAGGTTTGGACAAGTTATCAAAGAAATTGAATACTCAAAAGTTGGATAATGACGGGCCAGAGATTTAGGTCAGTGGTTCCGGCAGCTGTCTAGCAAGCACAAGGTCCCTGATTTGATCCCCAGTAACCACATACAATAATACTAGGTGTGATGACTCATGCCCACCAGCAATCAGTACCACATACCACAATGCTGGGCATGGTGGCTCAATCAGTACCATATATCACAGTGCCAGGTAGGAGGATTGCTGAGTTTGAGGCTTCCCTGGGCTGCATAGTGAGCTCAGGACCAGCCTGAACTACAAACCAAGACCCTCTTTCAAAAACAGAAAAAGAGAAACAATGCCAAAAGCCTGGTCCATGAAAAATGGAATGTGGGACTATGTTAAAAGTAGAAATTTTGCTGTTAAAGAGAAACAGGAAGCCATATTAGTCACTAGGAGTAAATCTTTGAAAATGCACTGATAACCAACTCTTAAAGCTAAAACCTAAAATCAAAATAACATTAAAATTGACAAAAAAAAGATACACAGGCAGTTTATTAAGATCCACAAATAGCAAACAAGCATACAAAAAGGATTTTATCATTATTTAATTATTAAATAAAATGACAATGAGATAGCACTACATACCTACAAAATGTCAGAAATTCAAATCACTGGCAAATCCAGATCCTGGTAAAGATGTACAGAAATAAGAACTTTCTTCAAATGGACTAGTTTTTACAAAGCTAAACACTTACAGCATATTATATAGCCATTCCATTGCTTGCTTTGTTTTCAGATACGTTTGAAAACTACTACACAAAAATCTCGACGTTAATTTTTACAGCAACTTCATTGATAATTGGAAAAATTTGAAAGCAAATATGATGTCCTTCAATAGATAGACAAATGTATATAATGCAATGTTATTCAATGGTAAAATTTAATATGCTATCAAGCCTCAGAACAAACACAGAGATACCTTACATGTGTATCACCAAGTGCAGGAAGCCAGTCTGATTAGGTCCTTGGCATACAGTCTCAAGAGTATGAGACTGAAAACAAAGCAAATCTTGAAGACAGTTAAAGATGTGGTAAGAGCAGATTTGGGATTGGTGGAGCACAAGGGTTGAAGTATAAATCATTCTGTATGATAGTGTGCCAGTGCATACATGTCCTAATAATGTTGAAGACACAGAATAAGACAATACAAAGGAACTAAGGTAAACATTTGCATTTTATTAATAATTTAATAATGTATGGATTTTAATAATAATGTATCAGTATTGCTCATAAATTATGATAAATTTATCTTGCCTTTGAAAGGATGTTAATAGTAGATGAAAGAACCTTTGAAAATAAGAATAAGAGGCTATGAGCTATATAGTGAGCTCAGGGCCAGCCTGAACTGCAAAGTGAGACCCTGTCTCAAATAAATAAATAAATAAATAAATAAATAAATAAATAAATAAATAAATAAATAAATAAATAAATTTTAAAAACGGCTAAATAGGAACTGTTTGTATGTTGTTTTCAATTTTCCCATAAATTTAAATCATCTCAAAATATTTTTAAAAAGTGAAGAAATGGCCACAGGTTATTAGAGTCTATGGGGACAAATAAATTCAAACTATTAGTTCTCCCATTTCTGTTTTGTTTTGTTTGTGAGCTTGTTTTGGGTATTTGTGTCAGTAAGAAATAAGTAAGAAAAATAAAAATAGACAAGTAAATAATGAATTTAACGGGGTGCTGTGAAGATTGAAGAGTAGAAGAAAAATTAGAAAAGTTTCCTCATAGTTTTCCCATACCTATGGACCTTAAATATATATTGTACAATGACCAGAGTTAAATTAATTGTCCAAATAAACGACACATAGAAATACTTTTACATAAACTTATACCATTATTCTGAAGATACAGTGGCAAGAAGGCAGCTATTTCTCATTTTAAAATCATTTCAGATAGTTATTTACAATATACAATCCAAAAATGAATTTGTTTCTGAAGTTCATTAACCCAGATAATTTTTAAAAAATTAAAAACCTGCTGCCCTAGAGTGCTTCATTCCAGAGTAAAGAATGTTTCCTCCATTTGATTTATGGTGGAAATAAATCATGTCATAAAGGTTTGTAAGTCAAAAATAAAAAAAAAAACACGCAACTGAACTACAATCAGAAATCTGAATTAGAATTTTGGAATGCCCTGGGAGAAAGCTAGAAACAAAATCTGCTAGCTAAGAACTTGAAGTCTTTATACTAGACATTAGAACACTAACATAGGAAACTAGGAAAAGGGTACCTGAGGCAATGAGATTTCTCAAAAATGGACAGTGAAGACAAATGCCAGGATCTTGTCCATTCTTACTGCTGTCTTCACATTTTCTGACCCTAGACTTAAAAGTTAGAATGAGTCCAACATATTTTCCAAAGACCTCTAAACTCAAAGAGGCATCATAAGAGGTTACTGACACAACAAGAATTCAATTTATAACTGCCATTCACATTAAATCCACGTGACCACAGTTACAGGGCTCCTTAGAGTAAGAAAGAAAGAAAAAAAAGAAAGAAAGAAAGAAAGAAAGAAAGAAAGAAAGAAAGAAAGAAAGAAAGAAAGAAAGAAAGAAAGAAAGAAAGAAAGAAAGAAAGAAAGAAAGAAAGAAAGAAAGAAGGAGAGGGAACATGAGAAATAAGCAGAAGAAAGAGAAAAGCAAATCAATCATAAATTTGAGGCTATTTTTTGGCTTTGTCAAGACCAAGAGCTCTTGAAATTTTGCATTACAAATGAATAAAGATTTATGACCATAATACATTTCTTCCAGTATAAAAACAACTATAAATCAGTAATAAAATCAGAATTTAACCTTAATTTGTATAGAACATGTTCTTTTGGCAGAATGTCTACTAAATTTATATAGTATTTAATTGACAGGCCACAGATGATAGTTTCTATTAAAAAGCTTGAAGTGTACAATAATACTATAACCAATGTGTTAATAATTAGAATATAAAGAACAAAAATGACAAAGAGACAAGAAATGAGGAAAATGTTACTCATCTTTTGATAAATTATATAATATTTTTGCATCCAATTAGAGAAGTTTATCTGATCATTTTAACTGCTTTTAAAAATCATTATTTTTGATAGGTTTTGCAACACTAAATCCTTGTAAGACAAGTTCCAATTTGGGTTTTAAAGCCAAGACAGAGTTATTTTTCTCAAAAATAACTTAGAAAAAAATATGTAGATTGCATTGTTCTAACTACCAGCACACACACCACATGCACACAGACACTTCCAGATGCTTCCAAGGAAGAAGGGAAAGTGTTTTACATTGGAAGGTAGAAATCTTAAACTCAGAAGTCCTGGGGCCAGCAG
>PVIC010022677.1:0-13973 GCA_004025085.1 Thryonomys swinderianus
CAAACAAACAAACAAACAAATAAATAAATAAATAAAATATCTAAAACTATAAAATTACTAGAGCTGAAAATACTAGAAAATAATCATAGGAAAACATTTCAAGACATCATTACAGGCAATGATATTTCTGGACAAGAGAAACAAGAGAGGGGGAGAGAGGGAAGGGAAAAGGAAAAAAGTAAACGGAAGGAAATAATAGGAGCAAAGCTTTTATACACGGGAGGGGAGGGTGAAGGGCAGGAAGGGAAATAGAAAAAAGAGAGAATTAAAATATATTACTGACAGGAAGAAATTCCCTTATGATGAATGTGATAACTATGTATAACAAGTATGCATTAATAAAAAATCAAGAAAAAGTGATAGAAAAGCTATCAAAAAAGAACTACACAAACTTTCACTTGGCTCGCTTTTGAGAAAGGGCACCTTTAACTTTCAAGCCTTCAATTTCCCAGCAGAATTCAGGAATCAATGGGTCCACACCTTGGAAGGCTTGTTGTTATTGACTCTTTTTATCCCATTATGCTTTTTTTGGATGTTGTTTTATTTTGTTTTGTTTTGATCTTCTGTGCTGTTTTGATTTGTTTTTGCTGTTGTTGTAGCATTTTTTCTTTTTTTATCCCCCCTCCCTACTCTTCTACTCTTCGCTCCCCTACTATCATTGCTGTCTGTCTAAGCTTGGATTTTTCTTTCCTCTCTCAATCACTCTTATTTTATAAGAGAGGGAAAATAGTGCCTTGATTGCCCATCACTGCTACTATTCCTGAGTTTTCTCACTTTCATTTCTCCGGTCAGTATCTGCCACCTAAGTTAATGCATCCAGTCTTCCCTTTTCTCCCCTCTGTACTTTTACAGAAGAGTGAACACAGATGTTAGTGGCCCTACTGCTGTTAGTCTCTTCTGTCTCATATTTCTCTAATCTGTCTCTTTTGTCCTCTGGCCTCTATCAGTCCCCCAGGGTCTTGTGATCCTTATATATCCTCTAATTCTATTTCTAATTTCTCTCTCTCCTATCTTTCTACTATCCAACTTCCTGGTAACCTTTTTAGTTCCAAAGAGTGATACCTGAATATTGAATGTAATCTGTGGAAAGGTTTTCTGGCTAGTCATATGATCACAGCAGCCCAGCCATAAAGCCAAAATCACCCAGTAAGGCTCAGAAATGAGGAAAATCTCAGATACACAGATCCCCACCCCAAGGAAAAGAGAAATGGAGTATGTGGAAGCTCAACCAACAGGACTCTCTGAGATAGTAACAAAAGCAGATCTAATAAAATGGAAATTAGAACTGATTTCTGAGCTGAAGACAGAGATACTATCTGAGGTAAGTGAAACAATTAATAAAGCCAGAGAGGAGATCAGGGACATGATACAATCTGCGATAGCAAAAGCAATAGAACCTCCTAAACAGCTACAAATAGAGGTCCAGGAAATTAATAAAGTTTGCAACATAGGATGAATCAGGTATAAGACCGAATTTTAGACCTAGAGCACAAGATGGCAGCCAATGAACAGGAAAGGCATGATCTATGGAAAGTAGAAAGGGACCGTGAGAAATCAATCCAACAGCTCCTAGGAAATTCAAAGAAGAATAACATAAGATTGATTGGAGTCACTGAGGAAGCAGGAGATAATGCAAAAGACATTTAAAAAAAAAAACACTGTTCACAGAGATATTAGCAGAAAGCTTCACAGGAAATGGAAAAGAATTGAACACACAAATATATGGAGCATATAAAACTCCAAACGCTCATGACATAAAAATATCTACACCTAGGCATATAATTATAAAGGTTCCAGACATGCAAAAAAAGAATGAAATACTGCAAGCAGCTAGAGAAAAGAAAACAATTACATACAAAGGGAACTCATAAGGATCACAGCAGACTTCTCATCCCAAATGCTCAATGCAAAGAGAGCCTGGAATGAAGTGTTTCAAGTCATGAAGGAGAGCAACTTTCAACCTAGATTGATGTATCCTGCAAAACTATCCTTCAAAATTGTGGGGGAAATAAGATACTTCCGTGACAAAGAACATCTGAAAAACTACACAAATATAAAACCTGCACTCCAAAACATTCTCAAAAATATCTTGGAGAAAAATAATGAAAGGTACAAACCCATAAGACCCAACAGAGTCAACCCATTGGGCAAAACAAGAAATTGATGGGGAAGCAGCAAAAGCAAAGAAGGAAAGAACCAAGAATAGGAAAACATGACAGCTCTAAGTCTGCCCATATCAGTCATACCTATTAATGTCAATGGACTCAAAGGGCCAATTAAAAGACAGACTGGCAGAATGGATCAAGAAGCAAGATCCTACAATCTGCTGTATACAGGAAACACACCAGTTCAGAAAGAAAGTCATAGACTAAAAGTAAAAAGATGAAAAATAATTCTCCATGCATCAGGAAACTGCAAAAAAGCAGGAAGGGCCATCTTGTTTCCTGGTAAAACAGATTTCAAACCAAAACTGACTCAGAGAGACAAAGAAGCCCACTACATTTCATATATGGAACAATTCAAGAGAATGAAATAACAATCTTAAATATTTATGCACCAAATTCTAATGTACCCAAATATATAAAACAAACAATGGACATGAAAGGCCAGATAAATACCAGTACAATAGTATTAGGGGACCTCAATACCCCACTTTCACAAATAAACAGAATGACTGGATAAAAACTCAGCAAGGAAATACTTGAACTAAGCCAAATTCTTGAACAGATGGATTTAATAGATATCTACAGAGTATTTCACCCCACAAAGTCAGAATTTACATTCTTTTCAGCTGCCCATGGATCATTCTCCAAAATAGACCACATGATAGTTCATAGAACAGGTTTAAGTAAATGCAAAGGAATTGAAGTCATCCTCTGTATATTGTCAGACCATAGTGCCTTGAAATTGGAGCTGAATAGCAAAAGAAATTCTAAGTTCATCACAAATACTTGGAAATTGAACAGCACACTACTGGCCAACCAGTGGGCCACAGAAGAAATTAAACAGTTCTTACAATTAAATGAGAACTTCAATACAACATACAGGAATCTATGGGACACGATGAAAGCATTTCTATGAGGGAAATTCATAGTAGTGAATTCCTACACCCGGAAAACAGAGCAAGTTCAAATAAATGACCTAATGCTGAACCTCAAGTTGATTAAAAAAAAAAAGAGGAGCAAGACAAACCCAAAGCTCATATTAGGGAAGAAATTATAAGGATCAGAGCAGAAATTAATGCAATGGAGACAAAGAAGACAATGCAAAAAAATCAAGAAATTCTTTGAAAGGATAAACAAAACTGACAGACCCTTAGCCAATCTTATCAAACAAAGGAAGGAAATGCTCAAATCCATGTTATTAGGATTGAAAAGGGGAAGTTACCACTCATCCAGTGGAAATTCAGAGAATAATAAAAACATGTTAAAAATTTGTACTCCAATAAAATGGAAAATGTAGAAGAAATGCATAGAGTCCTAGACACATAGGAACTTCCAAAGTGGAATGAAGAAGATATAGAAACATTAAACACCCCAATATCAATCTGTTAAATTGAATATGTAATTTAAAATAAAAAACCTACCAACAAAGAAAATCTCTGGTCCTGACTGCTTCACTGCTGAATTCTACAGAACTTTTTTTTTTTTTTTTTTTTTTTTTTTGCTTTTTAAGACAGGGTCTCGCTTTGTAGTTCAGGCTGGCCCTGAGCTCACTATGGTGCCCAGGCAAGCCGCTGCAAACTCAGCAATCCTCCTGTCCCTGCCTCCCGAGTGCTAGGATGACAGGCGTGAGCCACCACGTCCAGCATTGTGGTATGAAGTGTTGATTGTTGGTGGGCGTGTCTCCACACCCAACATTATATGTGGTAACCAGGGATCGAACTCAGGACCTTGCGCTTGCAAAGCAGGCACCGGAATCACTGAGCTAACCCTCCGGCCCTCTACAGAACTTTTAAAGAAGAATTAACACCAATAATTCTCAAACTCTTTAATGAAATTGAAAGAGAATAAGTGCTTCCACATTTATTCCTTGAAGCAACTATTAACTTGATTTCAAAAGCACAAAAAGACCCAAACCAAAA
The DNA here is from genome assembly GCA_004025085.1 of Thryonomys swinderianus. Classification (NCBI taxonomy): domain Eukaryota; kingdom Metazoa; phylum Chordata; class Mammalia; order Rodentia; family Thryonomyidae; genus Thryonomys; species Thryonomys swinderianus. The sequence continues at coordinate 4,085 of PVIC010022677.1, forward strand.
AAGAGAATTGCAGGCCAATATCCTTAATGAATATTGATGCAAAAATCCTCAATAAGATATTAGCTAACAGAATACAGAGGGTTATTAAAAAAAACATACACCCTGATCAAGTAGGATTTATCCAAGGGATGCAAGGCAGTTTTAACATACATAGATCAATAAATGTAATACATTATATCAACAGGCTCAAGACCAAAAACTATACGGTTATCTCAATAGATGCAGAAAAAGCATTTGACAAAATCCAACAACATGCATGATCAAAACCCAACAGAAAATTGGAATAGATGGACTGTATCTCAAACTAATAAAAGCTATTTATGAGAAACCAACAGCCAGCATCATCTTCAATGGTCAAAAACTGAAATCTTTCACACTGAAATTAGGAACAAGACAAGGATGTCCATGGTCACCAGTCTTGTTCAATATAGTGTTGGAAAAATTTGCCACAACAATTAGGCAAGAAAAAGAAATAAAAGGAATAAAAATAGGTAAGGAAGAAGTTAAACTGTCATTATTCACCAATGACATATTCTTTATATAGAGGACCCTAAAAATTCAAGCAAAAGACTGCTAGACTTAAATCACCAAATTTAGTAGCATAGCTGGATATAAGGTCAATGCTCAAAAATCAGTATCTTTTGTATACACAAACAACAGAGAGAGAAACTGGGGAGTCAATCCCTTTCACAATAGCATCCCAAAACATGAAATATCTAGGAATCAATCTAACAAAGGAGGTGAAAGACCTCTACTCTGAAAACTACAGCATTCTGAAAAAGGAGATAGAAAAAGTTATCGGAAAATGGAAAAACATCCTTTGTTCCTGGATAGGAAGAACCAACACTGTCAAAATGACTATATTCCCACAACTATTATATAGATTCAATGTAATCCCGATAAAATCCCAACAGTACATTTCACAGATCTAGAGAAAATTATCCAAAAATTCATCTGGAATCAAAAAAGACCTAGAATAGCAGAAGCAATTCTACGCAACAATGACATAGTAGGGGGTATTTCGAGCCCTAACTTGAAACTTTACTATAAAGCCACTGTGATAAAAACTTCATGGTACTGGCAAAGTAACAGATCTGTGAATCAGTGGAATAGATTAGATTTAGAAACAACTCCAGATACACTAAGCCAACTCATCATTGACAAAGGAGCCAAATATACTCAGTGGAGGAAAGATAGCCTCCTTAACAAATGGTAAAAAAAAACTGAGTTTCAACCTGCCATAGACTAAAGCTAGACCAATCTCTGTCACTGTGTATAAAACTAAAATCAAAATGGATTGGAGACTTAAACATTAAAACAGAAACATTAAACCTGCTATGAAACAGGTTAGGTAAAACTCTTGGAGACACTGGGTTAGGGAAAGACTTTATGAACAAAACCTCTATAGCACAAGAGCTAGCAGAAGAAATCAACAAATGGGATATCTTTATTAAAAAGCTTTGCACAGCAAAGGAGACCACCAGCAGAGTGAAAAGACAACCAACAAATTTGGAAAGTATCTTTTCCAGCTGTCTCTCAGACAAAGGGCTACTATCTAGAATATATAAAGAGCTTTAAAAAAAATCAGTCCTCCCAAATGTAAAGACCCAATTCAAAAATGGGCAGCTAAAATAAACAGACACTTTTCAGAGGAAGAAGTAAAAGCTATCAAGAAGAATATAAAGAAATGCTCAACATCACTGGTCATTCCAGAGATTCAGATGAAAGCAACACTAAGATTTCATCTCTCTCCACAAAGACTGGCTACTATCTTGAAATTAGCCAGCAACAAATACTGGTGAGGCTGTGGAGAAAAAGGAACCCTTCTCCACTGTTGGTGGAAATATAGACTGGTACAACCTCTACAGAAGTCAGTGTAGAGATTCCTAAAAAACTAGGATTAGAGGTCCCATTTGACCCTGCTGTTGCCCTGCTAAGAATATACACAAAAGAATTAAAAGAATTGTATCATAGTAACATATGTGTACCCATGTTCATAGCAGTTTGTAATAGTTAAATATGGGGAACAACCCAGATGCCCATCAACTGAAGAGTGGATAAAGAAGATATGGTTTTTCTATAAAATGGAGTATTACTCTGCCTTAAAAAATGATAGTTTGAGTCATTTATACTCAAATAGATGTACTTTCAGGACATACTCATAAGTGAAATAAATAGGTCACAGATGTGTAAAAAGTATCTGTTCTCTAGCATGAGAAACTGAAGATGTTAATAAGTTCTAGAATGTATGGTGGATATTGTGAAATAGAAAATATGCAAAGGGAAATATGCTGGAGGAGTGAGTGATGAGAGGAAAAGAAAAATGTGATGGTAATAAAAAAAGGGAAACAAAGCTTATGTATTTAGAGGGTGGAGGGTTATGGGGTGGGTAGGAGAATGGGGGGAAAAATGAGAATTAAGTTGTGTCATATACTAGTACAAATTCCCAATATTGAGTGTGAGCACAATGTGTATATACAATGTACCAATAAAGATAAAAAAATTTTTAAAGGGCCGGAGGGTTAGCTCAGTGGAGACACACCCACCAACAATCAACACTGCATACCACAATGCCGGACGTGGTGGCTCACGCCTGTCATCCCAGCACTCGGGAGGCAGAGACAGGAGGATTGCTGAGTTCGCGGCGGCTTGCCTGGGCACCATAGTGAGCTCAGGGCCAGCCTGAACTACAAAGCGAGACCCTGTCTCCAAAAAGCAAAAAAAAAAAAAACTTTTAAACCACAAAACAGACAATAAAGTCAATGTTAGGAAACAAGATTACATTAAATTAAGAATCTTCTGCACAGGAAAAGAAACAAGAGAGTGAAAAGGCAACCTGCAAAACGGGAAAAAATATTTGTGAATTACTCATCTGGCAATGGATTGACATCCAGAATACACAAGAAACAAAAACAACAGCAAAAAAAGCAAAAGCAAATAATCAAATTTAAAAATAAATAAATGCTTTGACAGTTAAAAACAGAAAAATGGAAACAAAGCATTTGTATATAAAGGATGGGGGCTGTAGGGAGGGCAGAGAATGGGAAAAAATTGAGAATCGAAATACATTATATACAGGTTCAAATTCTCAATGTTGAATGGGATCATGATTTCTATCTAAAATGTACCAATAAATCCAATAAAGAAAAAAGAAGAAAACAAATGATCCAAACAGACATTTCTCAAAAGTATATATACAAATGCCCAACAAGTGCACAAAAACAATGCGCGACATCACCAGTCATCACAGAAATGTAAACGGAAATGAAAGCCACAGTGACAGTGAGGTAGCAGCTCATCCTGGTTAGAGAAGCTAAAGCAAAAAAACCAAAAGGGATGGAAAGGGTGAAGAAATAACCAGCTTTCCCAGTGCAGGACATGACTTGGAGAAGCTTAACATGGCTCACATTTGAAGGAGACTTGGCCAGGGGCCAGCTGGCTCTGAGGCTGGGGCGTCACAGCAGGAGGGTGGCATGGGCACAGCTGCTCAGCATACAGCACCTGGGAAACAGAGTCGGGGACAGTGCCAGAGAGGTAGGCATAGGTACCATACCTCCGTGACCCACCTAAATACATCCCGGAGTGTCTCCACTAACCCCACTATGTCGCAACCCAGTCAAGCTGACACAAAGAAGGGACACACGATCTAAAGAAGAGCATTTTCATACACAATTATTGGGAATATAAATTAGTACAGCTATTACAGAAAACAGTATGGAGATTCCAAAAAAAACACTAAAATCAGAACTCGTGCATGACCTGGGCAGCATGTAGCCTGCGTAGAATGTAAAGGACAGAGGGAGGGATGCTATCATCACTTGGGACTTGAAAAAAATTTTTTAAAGTAAGAAAAGTGTATTGTGGCTCACAGTTCATAGGTTTCACTTCGCAGTCATCTGGCTCCAAGCCCAGGGTGGCAACGCAGAATAACAACCCTGGTACCCTGATAACTCAGGGTATTCAGATGGCAGTAAGCAGTTAGTGACAAGTGATGATAGCAGTGTTCTCTCCGTCCGTATCATTTTTTAGGGTTTCTCTAGCCTACATCTTCAAACCTTCCCAAACCTCTCTTACAAGCAAGTTTCAAAAGCTTCTGAGCCACACAGACAGGTAATTGCAGCAGTGACCCCACTGCTAACACCAAAGCCACTTTCCTGGTTGCTGGAATAACTTCACAGAGGAGAGGCGGCCCGGTCGACACTTGAGCTCCTCACTCAGCTGGCTCTGAGGCGGAAACACCACGGAAAGGACGGGGACAGCAGTGCTGCTCAGGTCACAGCAGGAAGTTACCTTCGTCAAGGCGGGAAGGTAACCTTTCCAAATCATGCCCTGGGGATCTGACTCTAGCAGAAATCATTGCTGAAAATATTAAACTACAAAAGCACTGAACTTACTAAAGATGCAAAGGGCAGCAGCAGATAGCCGGTCACTATTTCAAACCTCCTCCCAGAAGACACTACAGTCTGTAGCTTATTTTCCTTGTGCATAATATAACATAGGATACAATTTCTCAACTCATGCAGTAATATTTATACTGCTCCTTTCCACTTAAACTTGTTCATAAATATTAATCGATTCCCACAACAACACTAAGAATTTTCCCGAGTTGACACATTGCAAGCAAAAATGATCTTCGTAAGGGATGCCCAGGAAAGCTGAAAGACCTGGCAGGAGGCCTGCGGTGATCCCGGCCCGGCTGCTATGGAGGGAGAGGAGTCAGCAGAAACAAACCTGGCCTGTCCCCTGGCACGGCATGGCCCACAGAGCCACTGCGGGCATCTCTGCTACCTGGCTGATGCCACAGCATTTTCAAATCCGCAGTTCAGAGATCTGGTTTGTGAAATTTTCCCACATTTGACCAAGAGAACTCAGAGCTTCAGAAATACCACCACTGCCAAGCTAAAAGCAGAAATCTGGGCCTGATGCCCACGCCATCTTTGTTTACAGGCTTGGGATTTGATGGAGCCCTGAGATATCAAACTGTCTCAGCCCATCAAGGGCTTATCATCTCCTGGTCCACAGGACTTTCAGTGTTAAAACTGCAAGATCCCAGGCCAAACCCAATGGTTTATCACTTTACTTCTGGGTAACGAAGTATCCCTGTGCTTCTCAATGTTATGAGATTGGTAAAATAAACTGATTTCTGCAAGTAATTAATTACCCATGGGTCAAAATTAAATTTGAGCTAAAATATATGAGGCATTTAGAAACTATCTTAATGAATTATGGTTAAATTTCCATAGATAGTGAAACTTCATATAAAGCATTCCAGTCAGGTGACCATCTGAATCCATTGTTCTATACCCTTGAATTTAACTAACTAGAAACATAGAGTTTCCACTGATGACATGGAAAGATGGTGGATATATGAGCTTTTAGAGGAGAATATTAGAGGTGCTTGAAAAAAATTTTTGTTTTATTTTGAGAAAAATAATAGCATTTTATATGATGGCAAGAGTAATTTAGTTTAAATGAAAAATGCTGTTCGATGGAAAGGGAAATGATATTTTTCAGAGGATGGCATCTAATGCCTAAATTTGAAGGATTAGCATCCAAATAAATGCAGACAATCCAAAGAGGCGATTCTTTAGCTTTAGTGCCCCTCAGAGTCACCAAGAGGCTGCACCAAGATTCATATTGTAGGGTCCCCCTGCTAGCACTTCTGGCTCAGCATTTCTCAGGTGTGACTCAAGAGTGTCAGTTTCTAGCAGTTCCCCAGAGCCAATCTGAGAGTCACTGCCTATAGTAAAAGGGGGGCAGGTACCTAAGTATGTCGTGGGGTGGGGAGGGCAAGTGCAGTTGGTAGGAGCTCATGGGAAGATCTGTATTGTGTTCTTTGTTTCTTCTATTAATACTTCTAGTTCTCCATAAAAAATAGAAGCTTGGTCAATACCTGAGAGAATCAATAAGGGTGGGGCGCCAGCGTTAGATGAATAGAAAACTATTGGGCAACAAATAAAGCGAATACCTGGGAGCAACAAAGTTCAATGCCCAGTAGCATTAAGTACTCCTTAAGATATATGTGCAGTGGCTGTTTGTATTTTCTTCAGTTAAGATTAGATGCAAAGAACAGAAAGAATTAAACCTATGTGTTATTAAGTGGAACACGATCAACTATGTGTTAGTTACTGCTGCATAATTAGTAATTCCAAATTTTTTGGCTTAAAATATTTATTATTATTGTTGTTCAGGTATCCAGTCAGGTGGATGGTTTCGTTGACCTGGGCTATGCTCAGCTTATCTTAACTGGACTCGTTCATCATCCATCATCTGCTCACGGGTCAGTAGGGAATTGCTGCTGTATCCCCTGAAAACAGCTCTAGTGGCCAAGGTAGTGGGACAGTGCCTCTGTCTAGCACATAGCACAACCACATCTATACTGCAGTAGCAGTTCCCCAAAGACTATAAAACCCTACAAGCCTATGACTCATGCTGATGTCACTTCTCACTGCATGCTGTTAGCTGGAATAAGTCGCAAGGCTAGACACCAGCAAGACTTGGCAAAATAACCTCTGCCTTGATGAGAAAAAGTGTGAAGCCCTATTGCAAATTGCAAATGCCATAGACTCAAAAAAAGAACTGCAGCTCTTGTTGAAATCTGTTGCTACCAGGATTGTGATATGTTCCTCAGATATAAAGAAGAAATATATGAATTATGGACAAGTCAGTGAAGGGATCCAGATTCTCTATGAATAATCCTAGCTTGGCAAAAACATCAGACAACATCCAGCACTGAAATAGAGTGAAAAGTGAGAAATATTAGATTATAGATACCATGGGAAGTGGGGCGAATGATGAAGGATTGATATATAATCCACCAAAAAATGTATACAAGGGGCCAGAGAGTTAGCTCAGAGGTTCCGGCGCCTGCCTCGCAAGGGCAAGGTCCTGAGTTCGATCCCGGTAACCACATACAATGCTGGGCGTGGAGACACACACCCACCAGCAATCAATACCACATACCACGGTGCCGGACGTGGTGGCTCACGCCTGTAATCCCAGCACTCAGGAGGCAGAGGCAGGAACATTGCTGAGTTCGAGGTTTGCCTGGGCTACATAGTAAGCTCAGGGCCAGCCCGAACTACAAAGCGAGACCCTGTCTCAAAAAAAAAAAGTGTATACAAGCTTCAGAAAAAATTCTACATTAAATGATATATTTTGAATTATAACATATTATTAATAGATATACTAAATATTAAGTTTGAGACATCATGAGGTTAATACAAGCTATTTTTTACCTCTATAATTACAAGAGGTACTTACAGTGGTGGGCTGTGGGGAATAGGAAAGGGGAAGTCACTAGAAACTCTGCAGTTGGGTTCTGGTCTCCTGTGATCCTGATAGCGCAACGTGAATTAATTAATTATACAAAATAGTAGACAAATGAGACCTAGAGATGAAGCTGAGTTTGGGGCTTGATATATAATCCTCCAAATAGTGTGTGTGTGTGTGTGTGTGTGTATAAAAAATGTACTATAATAATACAGTATATGTTAATTATATAACTGCATGATATTTTATGTTTATAATAATTATGTACACATAATAATTATGTACACATAATTATATACACATAATAATTACACATAATTATATATAATTATGTGTAATTATATAATTATATATTGTATATATTATATATTGTATATAATTATATAATGTATGATTATACATAATTATATATAATTATATGTATAACTATATATAATAAAGGACATTAAACATCTTATATATAATTATATAATTTACATTTATTATCCATTTATTATATAATATATATACAATGTTAATATGTAATGTGTTAATATATTAATTGTATTAATTAATGTATTGATTATAATTAATTTATATTAATAATTATAATTATTTTAATTATGATTAATTTATAGTAATTATAATATAAATTGTATTAATAATTATATTAATATAATTATAATATGGTATGATATACTAACATATATTAATTATTGTTGTTCAGATATCCAGTCAGGTGGATATCTTGACCTGGGCTAGGTTCAGCTTATCCTAACTGGATTATATTTATATAAATATATTATTATTACTTATAAATTATTTACAAATATATAAGTATATATTATATAATTATGTACTAATATAATATATAATCCACTTGATCCATGCTGCTCTGGACAGCAGAAAAGGAAGATCCTGAGCTTATCATACCTTTATTTGGTCCATCAGGCGTAGCAAATGTAACAGGTCACTCGGAGGACAGCGGGCTCCATACATCCTAGAAAATGAAAAACTTCTATTGATTAGGAATTTGTTCATGCCCAGGCTATCTTCAGCTGAAGCATTTCTGCCCTAGAGCATCAAAAACAGAGTTACGTCTCAACGTGCCATAGGCAGCTCATAGGCAGGAAAAACTAGGACTAATCATAGTTTTAATTGTGAAATGTTTTTCCCTAAAATTATGTAAAATTGTTCCCAATAGTGACCATTTGCTTCCAGACATTTATTAGAATGGCGAACTGCTGCTTGGACAACACCGGTCACAGATTTCTACATATGCCCTTTCATTTTCTTCTCTGAGAGAGACAAGACAGAGACAAGGTCTACCTTTGTAGTTCAGGCTGGCCCTGAGCTCACTGTGAAGCCCAGGCAAACCTCAAACTCAGCAATCCTCCTGCCTCTGCCTTCCGAGTGTTGGGATTACAGGCATGAACCACCATGCCTAGCCTTGTGGTATGTGGTTACCAGGGATTGAACTTGAGACCTTGTGCTTAGAAAGCAGACCCTGGAACCACTGAGCTAAATCCCCAGCCCTTAAAGGTTTTTTTTTGTTTTGTTTTGTTTTGTTTTGCTTTTTGAGACAGGGTCTCGCTTTGTAGTTCAGGCTGGCCCTGAGCTCACTATGGTGCCCAGGCAAGCCGCCGCGAACTCAGCAATCCTCCTGTCTCTGCCTCCCGAGTGCTGGGATTTTAAAGGTATATTTTAAAAATATCATTTGAGCATCCAAATAGTTCTTAATGATAATGGTTGAATGAATGGAATGCTGCTAACAGTTCATAGTGGGTGTCAGCAGTGTAAAGAGGTTTTTTCCCATATAGAACATCCTTTAGAGTTCCCCATACAAAGGTAAAACCACCTGTTGGAAAAAATTATAACTATTTTCCTTTTCTTGAAATATATATACATTTTTTGTCTCTCTCTCCCTCTCCCACTTCCTCTCCATCTGCTTCTTCCTCTCCCCTCCCCCCGCTTTCTGTCTCTCTGTATCTGGGTATTGGAATAGGTCTATGGAGCATTCATTCAACTTATACTAGTCCTCACCTCTGAAAAGAATGATAAAGATGTAAAGTAGTGAAAAAGCATTTTTATTTTCATTCTATTTGCTCCTTTGTTGTTTTTCACAACATAGATATTGTGCAAATAACTTTAAAGAAAAAATTAAACAGTGAAAAAAGCCTTTAAGAAAGCAAAAGTGTCTGATCTTTCTTTATAAGAAATGGAATGTACATACTGACAACCACTGTGAGCTGTTAGCAGCATTCCATTCATTCAACCATTATCATTAAGAACTATTTGAATGTTCAGATGATATTTTTAAAATGTACCTTTAAGGGCTGGGGATTTAGCTCAGTGGTTCCAGGGTCTACCTTCTAAGCACAAGGTCCCAAATTCAATCCCTGGTAACCACATACCACAATGTTAGGCATGGTGGTTCATGCCTGTAATCCCAATACTCGGAAGGCTGAGACAGGAGGATTGCTGTGAGTTGGAGGCTTGCCTGGGCTTCATAGTGAGCTCAGGGTCAGCCTGAACTATAAAGCTAGACCCTGTCTCTCTGTCTCTGTCTCTCTGTCTCTGTCTCTGTCTCTCTCTCTCTCTCTCTCTCTCTCTCTCACACACACACACACACACCTTT
>PVIC010022677.1:14073-27564 GCA_004025085.1 Thryonomys swinderianus
AAAAAAAAAAAAAAAACTAAGAATGAATTGCAGAGGATTAAAAAGAACTATTTTCAATAATGGGCAGTATTATCTCCATCTGGGCAAACAGCAACTAAGGAAACTCTGAGATGCAATAATATGTATCAACTAAATAATAGGAATATTTTACAAGGAATGTATTATTTAAAAAGTAAGTGTTGCTAGGTAAGATCACTTTGGTTCCCAAAATGTTAGCACAGGCCATCTGTACCCTGTAATTATTTGTGTAGCCCACCTATGGGCAGAGCGTAAGCAGTGAGAGGTCAAAACAATGTCTATGACACCAGGTGAAGCATTTATAACAGCACTAGACAGAACTAAAAGTCAACAGTTATCAGAATACTCCCTGCTACTGTGGTTCTAAGCCATAGAATCTTTGTTGTAAATCTCTGACAGGTGAATCCCGGCTGGTTACAAGAATGTGGAATCAGAGTTTCGGGGAACTTAGCACCCCCTGACTCCAAGTAAAAGTCTTCATAGTGTTCATAACTCCACGACATGTAAGTCAGAAATTAGAAAGCAGAACCCGTTGATTCTCCAGGTGTTGCTCAGTGCTCAAGGCACTGAGGTGAAAAGATGGACAAGACAGAGCCCCCAGGCTGAAATAACTTGAAGCTACTGCACAAAGCTGAGATCGAAACAGATTACACTGCAATGACTGCAGGTAGAGATAGTTTCGGGCTCCTGCAGCTACACAAAAGACTTGCTGTGATCTCTAAAGATAACAAGAGAGAAAACCTGCATGGGGATAGAAGTCAGGGAGAAAAAGAAAAAAATATTTGGGGCAGAGAATACAACATTAAGTGCAAAATACTCAGTGGATTAATTTTTTTATTTCTATTTTAGGTACAGTGTTTGGTTATCATTATCAGATTATGCATCATTTCCATCTTTAAAATGCAAATTCTTCTAGGGAAACAGCCATTTTGTCTACCTTTGTATTCTAGCAGCTATCAGTACCTGGCACACATTAGATGATCAATAAACACTTACAAATTGGTCTAAGAATTACTTCTCATAAAGTAAAAAACTTATAAAGCCAACAGTTTACTACTATGTAAAAACTAGTAAGTAGTACTTAAAAGTCATACTACTATTTTAAAAGAAAGGAATAAAAATACTGACCCATACAACATTTCACACAACAGACCAAAAGCCTGTTATTATACTTGTGCTGAGATTTTAACCAGTCCTGCCCTGAGGATCAGAAGAAACCCAGAACTTCTCCTCCCTGGTTGCTCCACCCACGGCATTTTCCCTTTCTGTCCCAGTGTGCTAAATGAACATCACCAGTATCTATGGAAGCCATGAGGTAAAAGCATTTAGAAATGACTAAGACACTTGTAGTACTTTCCATCCAACTCATTACTTTGCAACAGAGCGTAGAATACGGAGTAGAACACAGGTGGCCCAAAAACAGATGGTGACCCACTGCTAGAGACAGCCTGACCAACAGTTGCACACATCAACCCCAGATAAATTCTTACAGAGCAGAATAAATTTTTCAAGCAAGCGATTAAGCTTTTACAGGAATGGCTCACCTAAGAGATGACACCGATACCTCAACCCCAACAGGTCAGATGCCAGTGGGTAAGTATTCAGCTCTCTCACTGCCAGTAGACAATGTGAGAAGCAGCCTCCGTGTTTCATGGGGGACTCTGGCTGTACTGTGACAACTTACTTTAGTTTAGTTCTTATGAGGGCTGTAGGTGGTTGGAGGAGCCGGTCAGCAGGGTGAAGGGCCAAACAAAAGAAAATAAAATAGCCCTTCCAAGTTTAGAGTCAATTCCAGCAGAAAAGCCAAATTTAGAGTTGCAAAAGTATACACAAAAAGGATAAGAGCGCAACTAAAAAGCGAGATAAGGGCCTCTCTTCCATAGAAGATATGAGGTTAATTGACAATTCCCCTCTGTCTCCTAACCCGCACTTCAAGTGGACTCTACAAACAAAAGAAATGCAAGATAACGAGTTTCTTTGTGAACATTTTGAACTAACTCCTGTGAAACACTCCCCCTCTCCAACACTGTCCCTATCTATATGAGGCAAACACAAAGAAAAGACATACACTTCTTTCCCTTACTGGTGAATAGCTACTTAGAGCTTTATCTTAAAATTTTATTTCTAATAAATACTCACCTGAATTCCCTCTTTTGTCCTCACTTTTATGCTTCAATTTCGGAAAAGAACTCAGGTTCACACAAAATTAACTGTGTCAGTACGAAGGCCCTGTCTCTTATGAGAATGACCTCAGGCTGCCCTTCTGTACTGTGGCCAGCCTTCTTCTTATGCTTCTCCTTTACTGCTGACTCCTGGATGTCTCCAGACCTGCCACCTGGAGCCAAGGGCTGGCTGCAGGCTCCGCTTTTACTGAGACCTTGCCATGAGAAAGATGCAATATTATAAATTGCCGACAAAGTATAACAAGGGAATAGGCATAAGAGCTGAATATTTCCATGTAAAATGCTGTGAGATAAGAATTATAAAACCTATCTAAATGAGGAAGAAGAGAAAGTTCAAAGTGCCTTCTCTTACCATAAGAGCTTCCAGTGCCTTCTTTTTTTTTTTTTTTAGACAGTGTCTCACTTTGTAGTTCAGGCTGGCCGTGAGCTCACCATGTAGCCCAGGCAAGCCTCGAACTCAGCAATCCTCCTGTCCCTGCCTCCCGAATGCTGGGATTACAGGCCACCATGCCTGGCATTGTGGTATGTGGTACTGATTGCTGGTGGGCATGAGTTACCATGCCTGGTATTGTTGTATGTGGTTCCCTGGGATCAAACTCAGAATCTTGAGCTTGCTAGGCAGGTGCCAGAACTACTGAGCTAAATCTCCAGCCCTCCAGTGGCTTCTTAAGGACAAGGAAGTGACAAAAACTCACAATACCACAACCTAATACTTTTATTTTGCTGCATCTGTTCATAAATACAACTGTGTACCACAGAGTATGTGATATAGTTTGTAAATTTTCAGCTAAAATATTTTAGAACTTCTCAAAGACCCTAGTTCAAGGTTTCTTCTTCTTAGAATCAAGTGAGTTTAATTTCTCAACTTTAGCTAATACTGCAAATAGGATTTTCATACTCAGAGCAAGCAAAGCCAGGAACAATATCTGAAAAATTCCACGAGAATTTATAAATGAATGATTGATTGATCTTTTAATACAGTTAGCCCTCCTCAATTCAGACGTTTAAGTCACAGAAGGAGAACATGCGGCCCAAGAGGTCTGAAGACAAAGCAGTTCTAGATCCAAGAGTGAGCCATGGAAACTCACTGACTGGATCACAGCTAATAAAGGATCCCTGACACGTGCTCACATCAGGCCACCCTGAAGACCTACAACTTTGACTCACACAAAAATATTTGCAAAGTTGGAATCTAGATATAACTGGAAGCTGGGCATGGTAGTGCACATGTATAATCCCAGCACTCTGAGTGACTGAGGTGAGAGGACCCCAAGTTCAAGTTCACCTGGGCAACTTACTAAGAACCCCTTTAAACCATTTTTTAAAGGTGGCAGGTGTGGGAAGGTCCTGGATGGTCCGGGGGGAAAAAGAAAGGGAGGGAAGTAGGAAGGAAAGAAAAGGGAAGCACAACCGTATCTGTAGGAACCACTTGTCTGCTCACATACCATTTGCTGCTATCACCCCATTATTCTTTAGATCTAGATGTTCCCTCCAAAGCCTTGTGCTCTCATATGCCGGCCTTCTGGCCTTTGGGGAAGAGGCTGGATCATGGAGCCCTGATGTGCATCTGTGGATCGGTCCACTGATGAATTTAGAGTTGAATGTGATGTTGGGAGGTGAAGCCTGGTCAAGAGGCAGGTCCCTGGGGCTGAGGCGTGGCCCTGAGTACTCTCTCCACCCCTGTCCCCCTTTAGGCTCTCTCCCCGCCTCCTGTTCACCAAGCCCTGTGAGCAGCTCTCCTCTCTCAGGCCCTTCTGCTACACAGTCCTGCCTTGGAGCCGCAAGCTATAGTCTGAAACGTGAGCCAAGATAGTGTCCTCCTTCACATTGCAGGTGTCAGGTATTATGTCCAAAGCAAAGAGGAAAGTGACTAAGACTCTACCAAAGTGTTAACTAGACTCCAAACCACCTCACATGCTTTCCACAGCCCCGAATGAACAGCAATTCTTAAATAAGGTCTAGTAGAGTCTTTGTTTGTAGATTTTGTCTTATTATATACTGTTAGAGAAAAGCAAGTAAATTAAAAAATGCTTAATTGTAAACTAAAAATGATGTAAGACAAAGGGAGGGAATATCAGAAGGACATGTGGGTTGGAAATGCCTGCTGTAATCCTGGTCCCTCTGTGTGACGATCCACTTAACTGCCAGCACCTGTGAGTCAGATACTCCCACTGCTGTCAAATGTAAAGAGCAGTGGACTTGGCTACAATATAAAGAGGCACTGTCTACACAGTTCACTTTAGCTACCGGGAATTTAAAAGGAGAAGAGAGGGCCGGAGGGTTAGCTCAGTGGTTCCGGCGCCTGCCTCGCAAGCGCAAGGACCTGAGTTCGATCCCCGGTAACCACATATAATGCTGGGCATGGAGACACGCCCACTAACAATCAACACTGCATACCACAATGCCGGACGTGGTGGCTCACACCTGTAATCCCAGCACTCGGGAGGCAGAGACGGGAGGATTGCTGAGTTCACGGCGGCTTGCCTGGGCACCATAGTGAGCTCAGGGCCAGCCTGAACTACAAAGCAAGACCCTGTCTCAAAAGCAAAAAAAAAAAAAAAAAAAAGGAGAAGAGAGTGTAAACTGTTTATTCACCGTAGGCTGCTTCCTGGGTCTTCCAAGTTGATAACTTGGAAGTAAGAAGTTGAAGCTTCTTACTGCTCCTCTATGTAAAAGACACTGGACTTAAACAAGATTTACCTGCTTGTTACAGACTGTTAACAAAAGTGTAACTGTCTGCTAAATCAGACTGAACTCAGCCCACCATAAATGCTCATTTTAACTTGATCACCTCTTAAAAGACCCTATCTCCAAGTATGAATTTTTTTTTTTTTGAGACAGGGTCTCACTTTGTAGTTCAGGCTGGCTCTGAGCTCACTATGTAGCCCAGGCAAGCCTCAAACTCAGCAATCCTCCGGTCTCTGCCTCCTGAGTGCTGGGATGACAGGCATGAGCCACCACGCCCGGCCCAAGTATGAATTTTGAAGGAATATAATTCAGTCTATAATGCTGGATATTCAAGTTCTGGGCTTTCTGAAAGAAAATAAAATCAAGTAGAAAAAATTTTAAAGTTCATCGCAAACTACAGAGTACAATATCACCAGTAAAGGTGCCAGACTTAGGTACTATATTCTTGTAGAATTCATGTGGTCAAGTTAAATTTGAAATTCAAATAAATAGACAAGTAATTTTTTAGATGAGTATGTCCCATGGAATATTTAGGACATTTAAATAAAATTGGGTATTCTATGTTTTCTATGACAATATCAGTTTCAGGAAAAGGAAAAGGGAATCAGGGTCTGGCTCTGTAGTTCAGGCTGACTTCAAACTAGCAGTGATCCTCCTGTCTCAGCCTCCCAAATGCTGAGACAGAAACTTTTCTACAATCATGAATTTTTTTAAATGAATCAAACATTCTGTCACATTACAAAAATGACTATCAATATGAAGGTGTGGTCAGTGGTAACCAGGAAGAACCATGTGTGCAGGTGCCATTAACTAAGGACCAAAGTCTTCTCCCCAGAATCACTGACAACACATTTTCTTTTTTGAGACAAGGTCTCGCTTTTTAGTTCAAGCTGGCCCTGAGCTCACTATGTGGCCCAGGCAAGCCTCAAACTCAGCAATCCTTCTGTCTTTGCCTCCAGAGTGCTAGGATTACAGGCATGAGCCACCATGCCCAGGCACTGTGGTATCTGGTATTGACTGCTGGTGGGCGTGAGTCAACATGCCCAGCATTGTATGTGGTTACTGGGATCGAACTGTGAGGCAGGCACTGGAACCACTAAGCTAAATCTCTAGCCCTGATAACACATTCCTAACCCTTCTGCAATCTATGAGTCCCATGCTTTAAAAAGGACTGCAAAACAGTCTTTCGAAGTCATCACTGATCAAGGAGACACTGAGTTGAGCCTGCAATTGAGTTTACCTTGAGTTTAACCACATTTTATTTCTGATTTACAACTAGTCAGTCAAGCTTCTCAGCATATAGTACTAAAATTAATTATCTAAACCTGTAAGAAAAACTTAGCATTGGGGCCAGAGATTTAGCTCAGTGGTTCCAGTGCCTGCCTCACAAGCACAAGGTCCTGAGTTTGATCCCTGGCAACCACATAAAACAATGCTGGGTGTGGTGACTCACGCCCACCAGCAATCAATACCACATACCACAATTCTGGGTGTGGTGGCTTACACCTGTAATCCCAGCACTCAGGAGACAGAGACAGGAGGATTGCTGAGTTCCAGGCTTGCCTGAACTACATAGTGAGCTCAGGGCCAGCCTGAACTACAAAGTGAGACCCTGTCTCAAAAAAAAAAGAAAAAAGAAAAACTGAGCATTTTAGTTAAATTTCTATCCATCGGTCACATCATTTGGCATCTGTTTGAATCATAATTCTTCTCTCTCTCCAAGAAAATTCACTTCATATTTTAAATGTCTGGCTCTTTATTGAAATACAACCTTTGTATGTTTTCTAGCAAAGGATTTCATACCATCTCATCATCTTTACCACCAAAAACAAACACAAAAACATAGTGAAACTTCTAAGGAGCGTTCTCTACTTGTACTGCGAGCAGAACCAGAGACCAAAAAATGAAGTGGTTGTCTCTTGAGAAATCTAAAAATGCAAAGATTATCAAAGAAGTGAAAATTTTATTAATGTGGAACCACTGCCATCTACTGATCTCTTGTAGTATTACAAGTCAGCTTCTGTTTCCATTTATCAGAGCAGCTGATACTTAAAGGTAGTAGAAATTAAATTTTAGGCATTTGTACGTCATTGTTTTCAAATTACTAAATAAATTTTATGGTTCCCTATTAAAATATTATAGGGCAAGAGAATATATGTGCTTTTGCAGGTTATATGAAAAATTGTACCAATGTTTATGGGGAATTTTTTTTTTTCTTGAGACAGGGTCTCGCTTTGTAGTTCAGGCTGGCCCTGAGCTCACTATGGAGCCCAGGCAAGCCTCCACAAACTCAGCAATCCTCTTGTCTCTGCCTCCCGAGTGCTGGGATTACAGGCATGAGCCATCACGCCCGGCACTGTGGTATGTGGTATTGACTGCTGGTGGGCGTGAGTCTCCACGCCCAGCATCATATGTGGTTATCGGGGATGGAACTCAGGACCTTGCGCTTACGAGGCAAGCGCCGGAACCACTGAGCTAACCCTCCGGCCCAATGTTTATGGGGAATTTTAAAAAGCACTCTTTAAACTCCTTCCAAATTAATAGTCTGCTGGGTATGGTGATATATGCCTGTAATCTTAGCACTTGGGAGGCTGAGGCAGGAGGATCACTGCTAGCTTGAAGCTAACCTGGACTACAGAGCAAAACCCTGCCTCAAAAAACAGTTTGATGAATATGTGCGGTATAGACGTTAAAATGAGGTTTTATAAGCCACAAAAGGCCACTGAGTTATTGTTGAGTCTAAAAGTTAAGCTAAGTGATCACCAAATTAATATTCAGATCAATAATAAGTCACCTAAGATCAAAGTTTCTATATTAATGCATTTATTAATTCTTACAGGCACATCTGTTGTAATAATGAAATCCAAATCTAGAAATCAACATTATAATTTATTTCTGAATGATTATTATGTAACTCTGTAGCTATAAAACTCAGTAAATGAATACTTTAGAAAAAGCTAAGTTTCCACTAAACCTTCTATAAAACAGGTTAAAAGACACTGAATTCGGGAAAGACTTTATGAACAAAACCTCTATAGCATGAGAACCAGCAGAAGAAATAAACAAACAGGATCTCATCATATTACAAAGCTTCTTGGGGCTGGAGGGTTAGCTCAGTGGTTCCGGCGCCTGCCTCGCAAGTGCAAGGTCCTGAGTTCAATCCCCAGTGACCACATACAATGCTGGGCATGGAGACTCGCGCCCACCAGCAATCAATACCATATACCACAGTGCCGGGCGTGGTGGCTCACGCCTGTAATCCCAGCACTCGGGAGGCAGAGACAGGAGGATTGCTGAGTTCGAGGCTTGCCTGGGCTACATAGTGAGCTCAGGGCCAGCCTAAACTACAAAGCGAGACCGTCTCAAAAAAAAAAAAAAAAAGCTTCTTCACAGCAAAAGAAACCACTGGCACAGCTAAAAGACAACCAACAAATTGGGGGAAAAAAATTTTACCAGTGGTTTCTCTGACAAAGAGCTAGTATCTAGAATATACAAAAAGCTCTAAAAAAAAAATAACAGCCTCTCACCAATTTAAAGACCCAATTCAAAAGTAGGCATCTGAAAGGAACAGACACTTTTCAGAGGAAGAAGTAAAAGCAGCTAAGAAACATGAAGTAATGTTCAACATCGCTAGTCATTTGAGAGATGCAGATGAAAACAACAGAGATTCCATCTCATTCCATAAAGAATGGCTGCTATCTAGAAATAAACCAGCAACAAATGCTGGTGAGGCTGTGTGGAGAAAGGAACCCTTTTCCACTGTTGGCGGGAATGTAGACTGGTACATCCACTATGGAGATCAATGTGAAGATTCCTCAAAAAACTAGGATTAGAGGTCCCATTTGACACTGCTATTCCCCTGCTAGCTATGTACTGAAAGAATTAAGAGAGTCTTATCACAATGATATATGTGCACCCATTTTCATAGCAGCTCAGTTCATGATAGCCCAACCTTGGAAACAACCCAAATGCCCATCAACTGGAGACTGGATAAAGAAGATGTGGTTTTCCTTTAAAATGGAGTAATATTCTGCCATAAAGAATGTTAAGTTTGAGTCATTTATATGCAAACCTTCAGGACATACTCATAAGTGAAGTAAATAGGTCACAGATCTGTAAATACCATATCTTTCCTCTGATATGAGAAACTGAAGATGTAAATGAGCTCTAGAATATGTGGTAGATATTATGAAATATTCAAAGGGAAATGGGGTATAGGGTAAGTAGCAAAAGTATGATGGCAATTTTAAAAAGGAAAACAAAGCTTATGTATATAGAGGGCAGGGGGTTGTAGGGTGGGGGGAAATGGGGAAAAAATGAGAATTAAGTCTTGTCATACGAAGGCAAAATCCAGGTCTGGCTGAGCCAACTGCACTGCACACCAGTCTCCTAGGTCCTGAGAGAGCCCTGGGCCCTTGGTAGACTAAGGTGAGATCTACGCAAGCACTGAGCTAAAGGGCACACCATGGCCAGAGATTGTTTGATCCTCCCCAGTGTTGGGCCCCTCCTGTGACAACCATAGACCAATCCCAATAACCACCCCAAACCCCTCCCACTGCTTGTGGTATATAACACCCTACATGGCAATCATTAAACAGAAGCATTCCAGAAACCTCCCAGAGTCTGGTGTGCATGTGTGATTCTGCACCTCACCCTCCCGTGTGCAGCCCAGCGACGACAACTGCTGCCCAAACGTGGGGCCCGTTCAGCTCGCCTCTTGAGGGCCCCCACCTTCATGGGGAATTCCTCCTCCCTGTGGCCTACCAGGCTGCTTCTTCGCCTCTCCAGTGAAAGCTCCAGCTTCAGTGGGGAATCCGTCCCTGAGGCTCAGCAGGCCGCTTCTTTAACATGTCGAACCCCCTTTCACCTTCTTTCCACCAACTTCACCTCTCCAAGAATGGGAAATATCCTCTGTGCCTCCGCAATCCCAAAATGGCAACTGCGCCTCTTCTCTTCCGGTGGACACGCAGGCACCGCCCCCTACGGATCACTGCCCCTCCTTCCACCCCACCCCTTAAACCGCCCCACCCGAGCGCCAGTCCTTTTTTTTTTTTTTCTTTTGAGTCAGGGTCTCGCTTTGTAGTTCAGGCTGGCCCTGAGCTCACTATGTAGCCCAGGCAAGCCTCAAACTCAGCAATCCTCCTGTCTCTGCCTCCTGAGTGCTGGGATTACAGACGTGAGCCACCACACCCGGCTGCGCACCATTTCTAACTCTCATCCCCAGCCGCCAGAGGCAATGGCAAAGGCGAGGTCCCATGCTGTGCAGTTGTGGCTCCTGCTGCTGCCGCCACTGCTCAACAAAGCCCCTCTGTGCCCCTACTTCCCAAGGGAAACCTACAGGGAGCAGAGATACTTGGACCAGCCAACCAGGACCCTACTGCCCTACGTGCCCACCCTGGGAGTCACACTCAGAGAGATGCCCAGTTTCCACATGGGCAAGCACGTCTACAGCATCTACCACAAGCCACTTCACAAGAATGACTGGATCCATGTGGAGGACACTGGCCTTCTCTACGTCAACCCAGGCCTGGACCACGACTCCTGGGAGCAGCTCAGCCTGCGGCGTGGTGGCTGCCTACAATGATGTCAAAGCCCTACATCGCTACCCTATCTGCCAATCAGTCAGATGAGGAGGCTCTCACTTCAGGAATGGCCCAAAAAACATTGACGCTGCCCAGTGCCATGACGCCCCAATAAGACCACCTGGAAAGATATAAAGGACCTCCATGACCGAGCTTGTGCTTTGGGCCCTCTGGGCACCCCCACCCCATATCGGGGCCAATGCTGGTGGTCCTCCTGTGTGCTGCGCTCACCACCAACTCCCAGGTCACAGTCAGGTAAGTACGAACCCTAGTTCCCAGCCCCCCTCTCCTTGTCATGATCCACTGGAATTCCTCCCTTCTTTGCCCCTTTAGCAATGACTCCTCCATTTACCCTGTAGTCATCGGCAACCACCCTGTCTCCCGTTGATACCACATGGAATACTTCTGTCTCTCCTTCCTCTGTCTGCCTTTCTACCTCACCTCCAGATGACTCTTCCTCCGCCCTAGCAACCTCAAGACCAACACTAGTCACCCATCTTCCTTGTTCTTGAAGCCAATGCTTCCTTCTCCAGAGTCTCTGGAACCCTGTATTTGTGCAATGACTTGTACTATGTGTCTTATATCCCCAACTCAACAATTTTGTCTTTCAGCGCCTGTGTCCTCACCCCTTACTGAAGACTGGTTGGGCAGCAACCTCCTGTTCAGGCTTATACTTCACCCACACAGAAAACTTGATTTAGAGGCCTTGGCCATCATTGCCATCGCTGTGTCCATAGTTACCACAGCTGCCACTGCTTCAATCACCTTGCACAAGCAGATCACCACTGCTGCTGCTGTTAATCAACTTGCTCAAAATACTCTGCACGCCCGTGGACAAACTTCATCTCTCTTCCATGGTACCTGTGCTGCCCTTGTCGATGTACAGTCCCAAATACACTTAGTCCTTTGAGGTGGTTACCTTTAATAATGTCTAGGGCTCCATTTGGGAGGGATTTACAATGGGTTGGTCCAAGTTAAGTTCATGGACTCACGGGCTAATTTTAGGGTCACCCTATCTGACCAAACCCACAAAAAATGTCATATGGTTGGCAGAGGCCATCAGTCTAAACAGAAGGGAGGAGATGATAGCAACATCCAGGTCTGGCTAAGCCAACTGCACCACACACCAGTCTCCTCAGTCCTGAGAGAGCCTTTGACTAAGTTGAGACCTGAGCAAGCGTTGAGCTAAAGGGCACGCCATGGCCAGTGATCGCCTGATACTCCCCAACATTGGGCCCCTCCTGTGACAACCATGGACCAATCCCCAATAGCCACCACAGACCCCTCCCACCACTTGTACTATACAATGCATTACACTACATTCATTAAACGGAAGTGTTCCAGAAACCTCCCCAGAGTCTGGTGTGCGTGTGTGACGCTGTGCCTCACCCTCCCATGTACAACCCTGCAATAACAACAGTCACATACTGGTACAAATTCTCAATGTTGTTTGTGATCATGATGTGTATATAAAACGTACCAATAAAGATTCAAATTTTTTTTAAAAACTGAGCTTCGCACCATGGTATTAACATTATATGTAAGTAAAGGTACCTAAATTTGGAAAAGTAAAAAAAATGATGTAAGCCAAAGTTAATATTATTTGGGCTCCTCTAAAGTGGCAAATATTATTTGTTACATTTAACACAAGACAGATTAGAGTCCAATCTCATTGGTTGTCATGGTTGAATCATCCTCCCTTAATAGTACAGGCTGGGCGGCTTCAAACAACAATAAGAAATTCATCCCAGTTTGGGAGGCTGGAAGTCAAAGATCGAGGTGTCTTCAAAGCTGCCTGAAATAGGTCTGGCCTTGGCGTGTAGATAGCACTGTGCCCTCACAGGGGCCTGGTCATTTTTTGGTGCTTGGAATCTCCAGTGTCTCTTCCTCTTCTTACAGAACACTACCCACCTCACCACCTCATTTAACCAGATTATCTCCCTATTTCCAAACATAGAGTTAAGTCTTCAAGATACAATTGGTAGAGACATAATTCATCCTATATTACTAATATATTCATCATATCAAGAAATTAATTTGCGCCGGGCGTGGTGGCTCACGCCTGTAATCCCAGCACTCAGGAGGCAGAGACAGGATTGCTGAGTTCGAGGCTTGCCTGGGCTACATAGTGAGCTCAGGGCCAGCCTGAACTACAAAGCGAGACCCTGTCTCAAAAAAAAACAAACAAAAAAAAGAAATTAATTTGCATCTGAGTAGAAGATTTAACTTTTTGAAAACAGAAAGATGTGGCATTTTATAGAAGTACAGAAAATTAATGGGCAGAGAAAACACTTTTATTTGAACATAAGGCTTTTGAAACAACTAAAGTGAGTATTTGTATTTAAACTCAGGTTTTTGTAGGGAAGAGGGGGAAACTTCTCAGAGGTGTTAGGGTGGAGTCGGAGAAGAGTAAGAAAAAAAGTGAGCGACTTAGTGAGTGTGACCCTCCACAGGGTAACACTGCACAGACTACAACGTTCCCCTATGAGCACTCATGATGGTGTCAGGGCGAGGACATGCAAACTGTAAGAAATACAACAGCTACTACAGAGCGAGGTGTAAGGCACTGGGGAGCACATGCGACCCTCCAGTCACAGTGTTCATGAGCACCACCTGGGTACAAACCAACAGGTGTTTTTGCTTGAAGAGCGACAATGCCCAAAAGAACTTCCCATCCCCAGTTCGGCACTGGAGGGTGCAGAGGAAGATTTTGCTGAGCCATCAAGAAACAAACCTTTCCCAGTCACACCTGTCCTTCTGGCAGTGAATGTTCTAGTACAATCATCTTGCTGAGAGCATCTCCAAGAGTCGTGGCCTTGGATGCGTGGTCCATCTGGAAGTGCATGTTGGTAAGGGCTCCATGACAGGGCAGAGGAACGCCGAGCTCAGCGCCACAGACACTACAGACGCTGTTGGGCTGGTACAAGTGAACAGCTCAGTCTTCTGAAGAATCCCTTCCTGTTCCTGTTCCAGAGAGATTTGTTTGGGGCTTTTACAGATTAAGGCAGAACATTTTATCA